>JAXDDX010000241.1:237500-287500 GCA_034670405.1 Hoplostethus atlanticus
GAAACACATTTCAATGCCACGCCCACGCCGGCCTGTCAGCCCCTCGCCCTGTCAGAGCGCCCACGCTGCTCTGCTCCCCTTCTCCCTCCTCCCCTCCTTCTTCTTCTTCTTCTCCTCCCCTTCCCACCAACCCACATCCTCACACTTGTGCTCTAAAAGCAGCTCTTTTTCATCCAAGTTCCTCTTTGCAGGGGGAAGAAACAGCAGAACAACAGTGCTGCATGATTCAGTCTCCAGGCAGCGGTGCTTGTCATGGAGCGTCCCTTTTCATTTGGATGGATATGGGTTAGAGGACACTAAAATAAAACCCTGGAGTTTACTCCTCTTATTGTCTCCACCCAGCGTCGTGTTTAACACATTAAAGATGGCCGTGGATTCACAACCTTTAAAACCTTTAAAACGTTGGAGGATAAATATCAGGAAGTCACATTTATTCAGGGGGTTTTGTGCTTTAGAGCAACAAAGGATAAATACAGTTAAAAACCAGAGACAGCAAACACACCACGCACGTTTAGATACTGTGTGTGTGTGTGTGTGTGTGTGTGTGTGTGTGTGTGTGTTTGCACAGCCTCTCTGGTTAGCAGAGTCTTACTTTGTGTCTGTTGAGAAAGTGTGGGATGGTATGAGCGGCTTATGTCTGACTGAACACGTGTGTGCCTGTGTGGGCGGGGAGAGTGTATAGGGGCGAAGTGTGTGTGTGTGTGTGTGTGTGTGTGTGTGTGTGTGTGTGTGTGTGTTCATGCACACTATACTTGCGTGGGCGTTTTGGGCAAGGATGTGTGTGGGTGTTTGAGCGTAGGCGGAGGTTATGTGACATACAGATAGAGACTGCAGTGTTGCTGCAGTGTGTATGTGTGAAACTTTACTGCTAAATGTAGAAGAGCTATAAGGCCCTGCAGCCTCCAGCACACGGCTGGGATCTGGCCAGGGATCTGGCCAGGGATCTGGCCAGGGATCTGGCCACGGACCGATGTACTATAAATCACCTCCATCAAGACTGCTGCTGCCAGAGAAACTCAATGTACACACTGGACATGAAGGAGAAACCCCCTGAAACATCTCCTGGTGTTGGTTGTGTTCCTGGTCCATCTAGTTGTCTGGTGTTTTGTTCTTCTAACAACCACTAGGTAAGCTAATGCGCTAAGCTAACGTGGTGCACTAGGTAAACCTGAAAACTAAACTATGCAGTTTGGCAATAAAGTTGTCAATTACTTGTAAAGTAAAATGCTTCCTGTTTTGTGCCGTAAAGCAATCCAGCAGATTTCCCTCCAAATCGACCCGGTGGCCACAAAGTAGAATGAGAGTAGAGACTGGTAGAGGCTGGTAGAGGCTGGTAGAGGTTTGCAGCTCCTTGCTGACTGGTTGCTGGCTGGTTGCAGGTTGTGTTTCAAGGGGATTTGCCCATTTCATCAGCTTGAGGCCACGTAGGACTCGCCGACCCTCGACACCCACGCCGTCCCTAAACCCTCGGCGCTGCTGACGTCTGACATGTCGCTATCTGGAGGCTGACGCTGCCTCCACCACGACCACACTGCTACAGTCAGAGAGAAACCAGGCGGCCCTCACTGGCGTGTCAAAGGTCTCAGGTTCATCTGAAGGTGTGATTAATCTGTTAAGTATATTAGTTTGGTTCTTCTGCAAAAGGTCACGACTCCTTATCAGATCACCTTCAAACACTCGCGGACAAACAGGCGAACACAACGCTCATCTGCATCAGGGTAGAAAACTCCCCACCAGGAGAAGAGGGAAGATAAAAATGGTAGAAATGATGAAACAATGCGAGCTACAAGGGTGTGAGCAAAGTTGAGGCACACTTTGAAGTCAAGCCACACATTCTGCATGATTATTGCTGTTAAGTTTTTGATCTGGAGCCAGCAGGCACGAAAAACAACAGCAGCTTGGGATTAGTCTCCCCCCCACTCACACGCCTACCTTGCCAGCATAAGTCCCTGACTCAATTAGAAAAAACCTCTGCAACTTAGGGCTCCTCACACACCAGTTCCCACATCGCCTGCCTACGTCCTGCATCGCAACCCGAACCACCGGTGGATGTGCGGGGCTTCGTCCTGGTGGCTTAATACAGACAGCTAATGGGTACCAACAGACGGACTGTACATCACCTACAGACATAGTAGACTGATATATGTGATATATGGGGCCGATATCATGTCGACCTCTGATGGGATGGAGCTTCGCCCCGACCACAGAAAACATGACGTGATATTTATTAATGTAATTGTTCAGTAATCTGTCAATGAAAACATATCGTACCACCATCAGCCTTCAGAAACCAGATCCTACTTTTGGAGACTCGGTGAAAAGCAGACGTGCTGATGTAAAGGTCACTTTACTTTTTCTCTCATTCGTCGTCAGTGTCAGCTCAATGCTTACAAATGGAAAGTGTGTTTCAGCCCTCCTGCGGTGCTGCCCTGCAGGCTGTGGGGGCCGGGGGGGCCGGGGGGAGGGCAGGATCCAGGGGACCGGGGGGGGCCAGGGGGAGGGGAGGACCAGGCTGACTGCTGGGCTGCTAGCCGCCCACTGAGGGCCTGGCAGGGTGGGCGTCATCTATGGACCAATTGATCCCAGAGAGGACAAAGTCTCCCTGTTGTCCTTCTCACCCACGACTCCCATCATCCCTCAGGAGGAGATTACCGGGGGGGGGCTTCTCCTCTGTCCACTAGTAACAGTAGTAATACTACCAATACTACTATAGTACTATACTACTACTACTAGTACTACCACTACTACCATCTGCATTGATTCGTTCGTATAATTGTTGTCTAATGTTCATTATTATTATTGATCGTGTGTATTGATCTGACTGAAGGTCAACAGCAGAATCAGCTTCAGTCCCCAGATTAACATTACAAGAATAGTAAGGAGGTCAAAGGTCAGAGGTCACAGCATCCAGATAATAGATGGAGTCATGACAGAGAAGTGCAGCAGTAAACTAAAAGGTAAGGTTTGTGTATGTGTGACGCTGGTATCAGGCCGGCGTGTGGAGAGGCGGCCGGCGTGGACTTGGTGTGGAGGTGTCGGCCTGCAGAGGGGTTAAAGGTCACAGTGACATCGTACACATCTTCTACACAGAGCAGATACCAGAGCTACGCCACAGAGCTGCAGGGAGAAACCACGTGACTGCAGCTGCTTCAGTTGAGTTTCATGACACGTTGGTTTAGGGATCACAGGACAGGATGTTTGTTGCATGTTTGGTTGCATGTTACGTTGTACACAGGAACACAGGGTACTGATGCAGACGTGAATTAGAAAATAAAATACGTACCTTCTGCAGCACGTGGCTCCATGCGACAGCAGCATGCGCTTCAAGCAGCAGATGTCGATGCATCTGGGAAAAGAGATTGGCCATTACATCACTCTGTAGCTCAGCAGAACCACATCACATCATACAGCTTCACGTCACCCATCGATCATCAGGTGTTATAATGCACGTCCAATCAAGATCAACCATGACAGAAAACTGGTTTCTATTGAATGTTGTTCTACTTTCTGTGATTCTTCTGTTTTTCATCACATGCCTGTTTCTGTTGTTGCTCCTGTACAGCAGCAACACATTACTGAACATCAACACTGTCAGGTTGTTTTGTGCTCCAGAGATTCGTCTGGTAAATGAAACTGTCAGCCATGGTGGCCGGTGGGTGAAAAGGTTATGATGCATTTCATTTTCAAATGTGATCCAACAAACAGAACCGTGTATAATAATATTATACAACTATATACTATACTGATAATATTATATAACTATATACTATACTGATATTATATAATAATATAACTTGTATAATGTGACTTTACATTCACGGCACACTCTGAAATGTGAAAGGCTTTTGAAGAACCTTCAGGGGTTCTCCAGATTACAACCGTAGGGGAACCCCAGGAGGTTCCTTGACAAACCCCATATTAAAGCACATTATCATATGTGGGTTCTTGAAGGAACCTTTTAGGGAACCCTAACATGCTTATTGATTACCTTTGGATATATTGGCATGAATGAACCACATGTTGAAGAGGTCAGCCTTCATGTTTACAATACTACATTCAAACACCAGGCCTGCGTTTATGGCTGATCAATATGTGATGACCACTCTCTCCTGTCTATTGTCAGTGTGCCCTTGAGCAAGGCACATAAGGACTTCTGTATGTTGTGGCTAGAACTGACCTTGTGAACGGAACGCTGCCAGTTTGAATCCCTGGATCACCTGGGAAGACACTTGACCCCCTGTGGTTGTACTGGTCAGCCCCCAGTGTGAACGTAAAGCAGGGTGGTGTATGGTCTTGTATTTCGAGGTAGACATTCAAAGCTGTTGTGTTTGGCCAGGTAACAGGAGGCTGGATGACCAGACAGACCATGACAGCTGTCTGCTCTCATACATCTACAGCCAGATCACCCTGCAGGACAGACGTTCAGGTTCCTGGTCCTGAGGAAACCCGATGAGGAGAGCAAGGCACTGATGCTGCCAGTTCATTAGATCAATGAGAAACCTTGTTCTGGTGAATCAAACCATATGGTGAATCATACTGTCAGGCTGATCAGGTCCAAGCTCTTTGACTCTTAGCTTCTCTTACAGTGTTCTTCTGTCAGAAGGTGTTTCTTTCACTGACGTCACTGGATCTTCTTTCTCCATGCTAGCTAGCTAGTTAGCAATCTGTCTGTTTCAAGGCTCTTCCAACTCTTCTCAACCACTCATTCTGGCTCCTACCGCGAGCCTCCCGCTCTCTGCTGCCACCCAGTGGTTGGTGGTGTGTAACATCAGCAGCATTCAGATAAATGCAGTGGGCGGCGCCCCAGCGCCCTCTATCGGCCAGCCGCCACTGGTTAGCCATCGCATCTACTGTCAAGAGACTGGAGCCAGCAGAGAGACCGGTAGCATGGCTAGCCAGTTAGCTAGACCCTGCTGTGATGCTAACGGGTTGCAGATTATACATTTTACCCACTAACTATACAATATTTAACTTGATAATTAAAATAAATATATTTCAAAGTCTTATCCAATGAATGTCTAGGACATGTGAGGTGTGGTGGGGTGGTTAACAGTTGACTATCTGAACCAGGTTGTTGTGGTGTGTCTGTAGATCATCCAGTAACGTTCTCAGTAAAAGTGAACAGTGTGATCAGGTAGATTTGTCTCCAAATGTAGGTTACTGTGAAATGATCAGTTCCCAGTCAGAAACAGGAGTTATATCACCTGAAACCTTCTGCAGGTAGAGCATGGTACCAACATGGACAGGGATGGGGTTTTACTTTCCAATGCAGCCATTCTATAAATGGATGCACTCATGATAGTGTAAAGTGCTTCGGTCCATGATACGGTAAGGAGCTGCAACATCAGATTAACAATATATTGTTCTGATGTGGCATCATGGCCACCAGGACAGCCAGTGATTCTGTCCATCCCGTGTGGTAGATTGTCCAAAAGAGACATAGTCCACTATGTCACTATGCAGCCATGTGATATTTAGTCTTTAGTATCCTGCTGGTCCTGACTCAGACCTGACTGAGGTGGTCTTCACACCAGGGCTGTCTGGGGTTTCCCCAAAAACGTTCCTGTCATAAGTCACTTGGATTTCAGTCGTTTAGCTGCACTGATGCAGGTTTTCATTCCAATCAACACTACAGCAGCTGACTTCGCTGCTTAGCACCCCTCCAACTCCTTCACACTTTCAGCTGAAAGTTTCCAGATTCTCTATCCACGAGGCCACCCTGCCATACTGTTATCTCCAAGGGGCTGATGGGAAATCTGGGCCGAGCAAGCCCACTCCAGCCCAGCCCAGTTCAGGTCACTTCATCTTGACAGTGTGAAGGAGTGTTCAGAGTGTCTAGAGGGCGAGAGGACCCGTCAACACCTCGACTCAAGTCACCTCCTCTGGGCATCTGGCTCCATCGCAGCAGAAGCTGAGAATAGCAGCAGGATGTATCTGTCCTGTGACTGGCCAGGAAGTCTTATTTAACATTGGTGGTAATTGGGTACAATCAACAGAACAGACCCATTAGTCTGAATGGGTCTGATGACATTTATGAAATATTATCAGATCTGAATCATGTTAATGGTAGTAGACGTTGGACACCAAGCAGCCAATAAGAAATAAGAACTATCCTCCATGTTCCCTGAGGCTTGATGCCGAGCTGGCCGGTGTGTGGGCTTTTCCCTTCGGACGGTGTTTCTGAACACTCACTGCAGAGCAGATCGTCTCAGTGATGTCGGTGCAAACATCAAAAAAGGTAAATTAAATCTGATTGATGAATTTGGACCTTTAAGAGGCAGAAGGTCCCAATATTGTCATTTATATGATTTAAATGGAAAGAACTGTTATTATTACTGATTATTGCTGACTCAAGCAGCGCGGCGTAGCGGTTAGACATTGAATGAAACGTGACAAGTTCGATTCCTGCAACAGCTGAGGTCTCTATAGCAACCACGTGGCCTGCCGAAGTGTCCTTGAGCAAGACACTGTCCCGTCCACTCACTGGAAGTCAGCTAAACGATGACGTACCATGCCAACGTCCTGCTGCACGTTACAGTAATGAGAAAGGAAAAGGTTGCCGGTCCCAGTTGGATTAATTCAACAGTTTGCACCAGGATGAATGGCAGTCCTGCTGAACGATGGCTTCTCCTCGCCCTGTGTGTAATTTAAAATGAAAACTGTATTATTGTTCAACACTCGTGGTCATGATGCCTCGAAGAAACACCGTTAATTATTGAGCTCTGTGCAAGACAATAAACAACACAGGGGCTGATGAAATTTCTCCACGGATATCAGACAGGCGGACTGTGCCAAGACATTTTTTATTTTTTATTTTTTTTTTACGACGGCATATAGTCTAGTTTTTGAGGAAGCCTATTACTGTCCTCCCACACACACCCATCAGTAGCAGGCACACCACGACCTCAATAACCCTCCACGCAGCACACACACCGGCTGAGTCCATTAAAGACGCCATGAAGCCCCAGCGGTATCCCGGCACGCTATTGCCATCAAGTGGCCACTTTGAGTCACAACACCTGCAACTTGGAAGACGCCTTAAGGGAATCGAACCACCAACCCTTGCCAGGTGCCACCTTGCTCCACTGCTGCTACGTTGCAGAGACAAACTCAGTTGATTTTATACAAAAATAATTTAATACGTAGCATCAATCAATCAATCAATCGGTTAAAAGCTGTTTTAATTACTGACAACTGGATAAAATAGGCACAATAAATACAGACTCCTCTTCCTGTTCCTACGACCAGACTGTTGCTGGGTAAATGTTACAGGACACCAGCGAGACACCAGCTTCATGACATCTCTCTCTCTCTCTCTCTCTCTCTCTCACACACACACACACACACACACACACACACACACACACACACACACACACACACACACACACACACACACACACACACACACACACACACACACACACACACACACACACACACACACACACACACACACACACACACACACACACACACTTTCAGTTCATCTGTCTTCAGTTGTCTGGGTCAACAACACCGATATGTGTTGCTGTTAACATCTGACCAGTAACTTCATGTAAAGGCAGTAATGTCTCAGAGTCTTCCTGCCATCGAATGACCCTGACCATTTCATCAGTCTGGTTTCAGTGGAGAGTTTTAGTGTCCATGATGGTCTGAATGTTTCAGAGGAAAACTCTGAATACTTTAGCATGAAAAGGAAAAATGTAGATATTGATGATTGGTACAGAATGTGGGCCGATCAAACCACCTGCAGTCGATGCATTGAAAATGACCGATCCTCTTCAGGAGGGTTAGGGTTCAGTATTGACCAGAGAAACGTCAGCATGAGGTCTACCGACCAGAACAGGCTAACAGAGGCACTTGTTGTGGTCAACTAGCATTAACTAACCTTTATCTCCATAACCTTCACTAGTTGGGTCTTAAAATCTGATTTTTCTTGAAACAAGAGAAGAAATCTGCCAGCAGGGTGAGATGGTTTCCCTTAGACCCGAACCCTGACCCCTGATCCTTTGCAGGTCAACGTGACGTATGAGGATGATAGTGGAGATGAAGAGTCTGCAAACCAGTCAAATCAAAGTCTAAATCAGTTGAAGTTCATTTAAAATACAGAGAATTTATCCTTTAATTTGATATTTTTTTCAGCAGATTAACTATAAATCCTGTAATCTGTTTCAAATTTCCCCTTCTTGGCAGATTTCATCACTTATTAACAAAGTTACAGTTAAATTACTTCTATATTTCCTTCATACCAAAGGGTCCTGTAGTGATCCATGGAGGTTTAAAGGCATTAAAAAAAACATTTCAAACAAAAAAAACTAAAATATGAACCAGTCATTTAGTTTGAAGACGCCAGTCATTGGGTGACATCATTTCACTTGTTTCCAGTACAAATCAACCTGATGTTAGAGTGATCAGCCTGATTCTTACCTGACCACAACGGCAGAACGTTTCATTTGATTTCTGAAGACTGAATAAGACTAAATGACCTGGACTGACCAGCTCAGCTCAAACAACGCTACTGAAGTAAAGAGTTCCTAGATGGGTCGTCCGTCTGGGGCGAAGGCAAGGTTTCCTGTCGGTGGTCCTCCATCTAAGGACGGGTGCATTTGGTCTCTAGCCTCCGGAGAGTCTGTGGGTGCTGGATGGGTGGTGCTAGGGTCCGTGGGTGGTTCTGGGGTGGAGGTGGAGCCTGGAGGTTCTTTGCCGTGATCACTGGGGTTTCCATGTGATATTTCCACCGCTTGGTACTCAGCCGACAGCCGCTCATTAGGCACCTAGCAACAGGGACAATAATTAACCCTATTGGTGGACAGGCAGCCAATAGAGGCTTTCTCCCAGCAACCACTGCTGGCTCCATCATGGAGGTCCATGTCTAAATATATCAGAACCAGCTGGAAACAGACAGCTAGCAAGAGAGCTAGCTGAACCAGGCTGTGCATTAGCTACATGATCTAAACACTAAATCAATCAGATGTATCAGTGATGAAATGATCAGGTCAGTAGAAACAGACAGAAATTAACCATGAAGATTCAATTCTGTTGAAACACAATCAGCTGTTCAGAGCTGAGGACCTCCAACATGGCCACCAGAGGGGGCGGGGCTACCTGAAAGCCTGTCTCTACAGATAACAGATAAGAGTCATAACAAAAGCTTCTGACATGCACCTCACCGCCGTCACAACACGGGCGTGGGAAGTTTCAATGCACATACACACACCTATCCACCTAAACACACAGGTATGCATGCACGTACACGCCCACATACCCCCCCCCCCACACACACACACACGTATAGATGAGTCACTGCATCAGCCCATGCACCGGTTAGGTCACCATCTAAACCCAGTAGTTTTCCATCAACCTTCACACTGAAAACATCTCACCTTTCTTCAGCGTGGAGGCAGAAAATCAGAACAGTTGGAGAGTTCAAGTTAGTTCAGTCAAAAACCAACAAAGAAGAACATCCCTACAGACTGTAGCAGACTGCAGATGGGTCATGTTATATACGTTATGTTATGTCATGTTATGTCATGTCATGTCATGCACCCTTTTCACTGCCCCACTATGGTCTGTTTCTAGGACGAAGATTACCACGAGACTTAAAAACGTAAAACAAATATGTTGCTTTTGGGTTCATTTCAAGTTACTAGGCTTTAAAAAGTACCATCATTTCTCTGAATATGGATTCATGGATGGATCATTTAGCAGCATTTGTTTTTTTGAAGAAACCCTTCAAATGAACTCAAACATCGTTTCTAGTCTACATTATTCCATGCATAAAGAAACATTTTATCTCCACTTACCAGGATTTTTTAGTCAAATTGTCTCACTGAACTGGCAGATAACTTGCTGATTTCAATAAATTTGACTTTGTTCAGACTAATGCAACTTGTTTTAAGACAAGTAAAGTAAAATAGTCTTAGAACAAGTTTCATGTTTCAAGATTTTATTTGTTTTGCGATCATTTCTTGAAAGACGTGAAACTTCGACTACGATATCCTTCATTCAAGTCTGAATGAAGATAGAACGCATCTTCTCTGGTCTCAAGCCTGGTTCAACCCTAACCCAGTTAACCGGTCCTCCATCAACCTGTTCAACCTCAATCACCCTCAGGAAGTTTCTGATTTACCTGCAGCGGCTGAGTCTCCGGAGGCGGGCCATTCTTCGCCATGCCAATCATCTCCCGGATCTGGACAATGGCGAAGGCGATGGTGACCCAGGGAGCACCGGAGAGCACCCAGGCCGGCCGGGTCACGTCCTCCTGCTCCTCCTGGTGCTTGGTCTTCTTGACGGGCAAGATGGCGGCCTGGCGAGCTGAGACGGGGCCGCCCACGCCGTTCTGGCTCTGCACCAAGTCAATGGTGGCGATGGGAACCGGGCTGGACGCCACCGGGATGTTCTCCGCTAACATTTTGTCCTCTAGGAAGTAATGTTCATAGTTATGAAACAAAGCAGCATCATTTCATGATATTCTGCAAATCAACTGAAAAAGGATGAACAAATAAAACTTGATCTGATATCAATGACCCCATTTCCCCTCGGGGGTGGAGGAGGCTCATCTCTCCCACCTTTCTCCTCGTTCTCTCCGGTCAGACACTGGATGCAGGAGAAGATGAGGAGGATGACGAGGGAGGTCATGCCGATCCCCCTGAATGTCTCTGCAGCGCCTGCAAAGGAAACATGGCGTCAACAGAACAGTGACATCACTGCGAGTCAGGTAAAAGGACGTGGTGATGACCCATCATACCGAAGTAGCTGACGAACACTCCTCCGACCATGGCACCACAGCCCCGGCCCAGGCCGAGGTGGAGGCCCTGCAGGATGCCCTGGGCCGAGGTCCTCAGGGCGGGGGGGACTGCAGCGCTCAGATAGGAGATACAGGCTGCCCACACCGAGGCATGGGTCACACCTACGGGACAAGGACATACATGGTCACACCTAGGAGACAAGGACATACATGGTCACCTAGGAGACAAGGAAGTACATGGTCACCTAGAAGACAAGGACATACATGGTCACACCTAGGAGACAAGGAAGTACATGGTCACCTAGGAGACAAGGAAGTACATGGTCACCTAGGAGACAAGGAAGTACATGGTCACACCTAGAAGACAAGGACATACATGGTCACCTAGGAGACAAGGACATACATGTTCACCTAGGAGACAAAGACATACATGGTCACCTAGAAGACAAGGACATACATGGTCACACCTAGAAGACAAGGACATACATGGTCACCTAGGAGACAAGGACATACATGGTCACCTAGGAGACAAGGAAGTACATGGTCACCTAGAAGACAAGGACATACATGGTCACACCTAGAAGACAAGGACATACATGGTCACCTAGGAGACAAGGACATACATGTTCACCTAGAAGACAAGGACATACATGGTCACCTAGGAGACAAGGACATACATGGTCACCTAGGAGACAAGGACATACATGGTCACACCTAGAAGACAAGGACATACATGGTCACCTAGGAGACAAGGACATACATGGTCACCTAGGAGACAAGGAAGTACATGGTCACCTAGAAGACAAGGACATACATGGTCACCTCGGAGACAAGGACATACATGGTCACCTAGGAGACAAGGACATACATGGTCACACCTAGAAGACAAGGACATACATGGTCACCTAGGAGACAAGGACATACATGTTCACCTAGAAGACAAGGACATACATGGTCACCTAGGAGACAAGGACATACATGGTCACCTAGGAGACAAGGACATACATGGTCACACCTAGAAGACAAGGACATACATGGTCACCTAGGAGACAAGGACATACATGTTCACCTAGAAGACAAGGACATACATGGTCACCTAGGAGACAAGGACATACATGGTCACCTAGGAGACAAGGACATACATGTTCACCTAGGAGACAAGGACATACATGGTCACCTAGGAGACAAGGAAGTACATGGTCACACCTAGAAGACAAGGACATACATGGTCACACCTAGGAGACAAGGACATACATGGTCACACCTAGGAGACAAGGACATACATGGTCACCTAGGAGACAAGGACATACATGGTCACCTAGGAGACAAGGACGTAGAAAAACAACCTGTCTCTTTCACCGCTCACTTTACTTCCTGCTAGTGAACCACATGGTGCTCAGTCATGCTCAGTCATGATGAAAACAAAAGAAAGGTTGTCTCTCAATATGATTGAGTTTGATCTCAATATGTCTGAGCTGCATCCTGGTGTTGAACTGGTCCCAGTACACCAAACTCTCAATATGTCTGAGCTGCATCCTGGTGTTGAACTGGTCCCAGTACACCAAACTCTCAATATGTCTGAGCTGCATCCTGGTGTTGAACTGGTCCCAGTACACCAAACCAAGAGGATCCATTCTGCCTGATGGGCCCTGGTGTCACATTACACATGACTGGGTGGGACCAAGTCTGATCTTGTTTCTGGGGCAAGGGAAAGTAGTGTTCACTAAAACAGACACAGACATATATATATATATACACACACACACACACACACACACACAAATGCTGATGCTCCGGATACTCAACTAGCCTAAGGAAGGCCAATTTATATTGCTTCTTTAATAAGCACAGTTCAGATCAGAACAGTCTTCAATGATCAATTAGCATTTTAACACGATAAACTTGGATTAGCTAACACAATGTGCCATTGGACCACAGGAGTGATGGTTGCTGAAAATGGGCCTCTGTACGCCGATGTAGATATTCCATTACAAATCCGTTTCCAGCTATAATAGTCATTTACCACATTAACAATGTCTAGACTGTATTTATGATCAATTTAATGTTATTTTAGTTGAAAAGAATTGTGCTTTTCTTTCAGAAATAAGGAAATTTATAAGTGACCCCAAACTTTTGAGCGGTAGTGTGTGTATATATATATATATATATCTGTATTTTATGCTCCTCGTGTTGTTTTAGAGGCAACAGAAGAAGAAATGCGACAGCGCCTTGACAGGAAGTGCAGTTTGAATCCAAGAACAGGAAGCAGCAGGTGCATGTTGGTAAGACCAAGATGAGTCTCCACCTTCAGCGCTCTGCTGCGATAAACAGAGTCATGTATTTATTGCTGAGTCGGTCTCCACGTTCGTTTGGTCTTTTGGCTGAAAACAGTACCACACAGTACAGTAGCACACAGTACAGTACCACACAGTACAGTACAATACAATACAATACAGCACAGTTTCACATGAATGTGATACACTGAATGTAATAAAGTGTTTTTTATTTTTTCTACCACCAAACGTCATCAGTCTCTCGAAGTGTCGAACCACAGAAAGCCTGACCAGCTTCACCTCAGGTTGTTTCTCGGTAGCATGCAGCATGCGGTGACGCCGTTAGAGATGATAATGAAACTGAGACTAAACCACAAACTAAAACCGGCCTCAACTGAAAAGTTCAACATCCGGTCTGAAGATGACGAGACAGAAGAAGCAGCAGCTTCTGGAGAGAACAACCTTCGTTATGTCTGATCTCTGGATGCCATAATGGGTGCTGTGACCTCTGACCTTTGACCTCCTTCCTATTAGTTGCTTGTAATGTTGCTGATCTGAGAACTGAAGCTGATTCTGCTGTTGACCTCAGTGGATAAGACAGTTGAATAAAATCTGAAGCTATTATAAATGATATATCATGTTGTAGTTTAGATCATATGATGCTTTGACACAACAGGATCAGTCATGTGACTCAATCTGTCAGCCAATCAGGTGAACGCCTACGATGTTGAATGCAAAGCAGCTCCTGCAGCACATCCTGCTGAGGGAAAAGGGCGTCTGATAAGCAGTTGAACAAACACAGCAGATTCCTGTCCTGGCTGGCCGGAGCCACCCTGGGTCCTAGCTTCCCCCCCTTCCCATGATACCTTGCAGGACTTCCATGGGCAGGACGATCCAGGCGTTCTGCAGGTAGGAGATGTACAGATAGCGCGCTGTGTTGCAGGCCAGGCCAATGTACAGCACCCTGGGGGGGAGGGGGGGGCAGACAATGGGTTAGGGTTAACCTTTGACCTTTTATTTGACCTTGCTGAGCACACATGCATGAAGAGATAACGCACCGCTGCTGTGGATATCTCACTGGAAATATGTCTATTGAGCGGTATCTCAATTCCTCAATTTGATCCATTTCCAGTTGAAACAGGATATTAGGGCGGGACATAACGCAGGGAGGGACCAATCAGAAGAGGAGAGGAAGGCAGTTTTACCTGACGGGCAGTTTTAGCCATTTATCTAACTTATCTTATCTAACCTAACTGTTCTTCTGTCTTCACTATGAACATCAACTCCTTCAACCCCTGAAGGAAGGTTGAAGATCTTCCTTCATGACGATCCTTCTCTTTTAGAACGGATTTTTAACGCTGATGTTTTTGTTTTTAGAGAAACTATGTGAAAGTGTGTTAGATGTTCCTTTCTGACGGGCCGGCTCCTGGTGCTGCTTGTGACGAGTGATGGACTGAACATCCTTTACTTTCAGGGTCCAGCAGGTGATCCAGGCGCCTCCCGGCTGAAATCTAACACCACACTCTCAAATGTCGGCACTGTGTGTGAGGTCCCGCCCTCCGCCGGCTCAACAGGAACCTGATCAATGAGATCTTTGTTCCATTGGGAACTTCACTCTTCAGTAACCACGTCACTGCTGGAGGACCAGGAGCCTCAACTCAGCTCTTACTCTTTACTCTAACTGAAGAAAACTAAAGCCGACGAGACACAGACAGACAGACCTACAGACAGACCTACAGACAGACAGACAGACAGACTCGGTTTTAACCTTTATATTTATAGAATATCTGTATCTCTTTTCTAAATGTCTCTTCTGAAACTCTTTTTAAAACTTCTGCTGCAGTTCAGATGTTTTTCTGAGTCGAGCCCAAAGAGTTTTAAACCCCTTGGCTGATCAGTTCAGATCAGTTCAGATCAGTTCAGATCAGTTCAGTTCAGAGAACAGAGAACATGAAGAGGTTAGACGGAGCAGAGACGAAAAGAGACGACTGAAGAGAAGCAGAAGTAGAAGTGAACCAAAGACATGAAGAAATATTAAATATGATATAAACAGCTGAATGTGGCCCGAGGACACACTGCCATAAACCATAGCATTAATGTTGACATGGTCGGGGGTTCAAATCCCACTGGAGCCACACATACTAAAAATACTAATACTGCTAATACTCAAATGTTTTTATACGCTGTGAGCTGGTTTGATTAAAGGAACTACTAACTAACACACTGGAGACAGACCAGCATCCACCTGAACACCGAGCACCGCAGGAAGAGTTAGGAACCGACGGACGAACCGACGGACGAACCGACGGACAAACACATCAAGCCCCTCCCCCTCCCACCCCCGTGACCAGTCCTACCTGATGTGCCCCACCAGCTCGATGAACTTATGGCTGGTGAAATAGGCGGCCAGCTCCGAGATGTGGCTCAGGATGGAGCACACCCCGAACAGCGTGGTGGTCCCCTTTAGGTCCTCCAAGTGCCAGTACAGGAAGGTGAACACGAAGCCGTAACCGAAGCCCATGAACCAGGCCACGAACAGCACCGAGCTGTACCGCACGCTGCACAGCAGCCGCAGCAGGTCGCTGTAGTGGAAGTCCTGCGTGCCGTCTGGGCTGATGGGTATCTGGTCTGTGGAGCCCGACTCTGATGGCGCCCGCGGCCCATCCGCCTCCTCCAGCGCCGCCCCCTCCGGCAGCTCCTGCCGGTAGTCGTCGCCTTTCTCAAAGTAGAACTGAGTGGCCACGACGAACGCCACGCCCATCAGCACACCGAACACAATGAAGGCGATCTGGTAGTTGTGCAGGCGGTACTCGGGCAGGACGCAGCCCACACCATCGATCAGGACGGTGAGGTGGGTGTGGTCGATCCAGATGCCCACCAGGAGCATGGCCAGGCCCCAGCCCAGGGAGCCCCACATCCTCTGGAGGCCGTAGCGGTCGCGGGCCTTGCCCAGGTACTGCAGGGTGACCGTGTCCACAATGGTCACGGCGGGGGCGCTGAAGAACTCGCCCACAATGATCACCAGCAGGATGAGGAGGAAGATGGTCTCCACCTGGTCCTTGTTGTAGATGATCTGGTACTCTTTGGCTTTGGTCGGAGCTGGGGAGGTGGTGGTGGTGGTGGCGGTTGTGGTGGTAGTGTTTGGCTGAGTGGTGTTGCCTGGCTTGTAGGTAGCCGATGTTGCATTGGTATTGGTGCTTCGCTCATACCTGTGATGCACGCTGTGGGAGGAGTCAAGGACACTGTGATGCACGCTGTGGGAGGAGTCAAGGACACTTGGAAGCATAGGGAGGTTGAGGAAGTCTAAGCTGCGGTGAATTCTCGTGTGGTTGGTGGAGTTGTTTGGTTGCGTGCTGTTGCTATGGGGAAGAGGGGTTACCACGGGTGCCATGGTTGTCATGGCAGCAGCTCCTTTTTCCTTGCAGCTCATCTCAGCCGGTTTGACAAACCCAATGCCGCAGTTGAACACCAACCAACACAGCACGGAAAACAGCAGCACGGCCTTCCCTTTCTTGAAGCGGTCGGCCACCACGCCCCAGAAGGGGGCGCTGCAGAACTCGATGAAGTAGCGGATGCCGACCAGCAGCCCGCTGCGGCTGGCCGACATGCCCAGCTGCTTGTAGTACACGGCCAGCAGGGGGTGCAGCGAACCGTAGGCGGCGTAGAAGAAGAAGTAGAAGACTTTGGAGATGAGGAGCTGGCTGTTGATGCGGAGGCAGATTCTCTCACAGCAGTCTATGGAGTCGGCCGCCGAGCTGGGGGGCTCCGAAGGGGTCGTGTCCAAGCTGGGCGTGGCCATCGCCGGGGTGTCTGCCTGGAGCTCCAGCGACAGGGTGTTGAAAGGCTCGGCCAGAATGTACTTCCTCTTCTGCTCCTCCTCATCCTCGGTCAGGATGGCAACTTTGTCGTCAGCTGCCATATCTGGAAGATAAGGAAATGAGGATCAGCGGTGCTGGGCGGCGGCGGGGTGTGACCCGCCAACCACGTCTGGTTTACACCGGCAGGTTTTTCTGCTATGCCGCCACGACCGTCACGGCCTACTGAAACACACATGCATTATGGGAAAAATTGGCTACCTGAAATTCAGCTCATGTTTCAGCAACACGGATCAGGATCTTATTATGAGGCTTTATTATTGTGGAAGCTTTTCAAAGCCAAAGCCCTACTGAGTCTGGTATTGATCCAACAGCCAATACTAATATTGACTCATCTCTCTATTGGGAATGGCAAATAGAGGCAGCTGTCCAATTTGTCATTCAGGTAGTAATACTGATGGTTAGCAGGATTATGGGATGTTTCCAGATGACAGATAGATAGATGGCTCTTTATTGTCCCCGAGGGGAAATTGCAGTTTGCAGCAGCACAAGACAAGAGAGAGGCAGACATCATATACAATAAACACCTTTGGTCAACAGGCTGTATACAAAATATATCTTTATATTTAAACTTATTGATTCTTATTGATCCACAACAGAATCTATTAATTGATACGTATCAAGAATGTTCTGTCTGATAAGAAACCTGGAAAACCTGATTAGAAATATTTCAGTGTAAAGTGTCTCATTCTCATCCATTCTGTCACTGAATCATTTCTACTACAGCAGTGAAACTAAACTATTCCTCTTTTAGCCTGGAGACCCCTCTAGGACCCCCTCATTCTGGTAACTTATACTTAATGAAACAACAGTGACATTGAATTAAGGGCCTCCCGGAGCTTCTTCAAGGACCTCTCAAGGGTCCCCGGACCCCAGGATGGGAATCACTGGGTTTGGCTGCTTTGTCGACATCAGTCCGTCACGGACTGTCCTATGCGGAAGCGAATGCCAGCCTGAACACATCGCTACTGACCATGTTACCAAGAAACACCAAACTGGTTCACATTAACAGGAAGACAATAAACTAAAATGAACGGACTAAAATAATGTAGGTGACTGATAACCGATCAATAAACCGGTAACATGAATGAGAGGCTGAACTACATTGATACTACACTAACAGACAAATTACATTGATCTTCTTACCTGCTCAAGTCACCGCTCCCATTAAACTATGACTGCGCAATTTGTGGAGTAATATTCTCTCCGGTCGGGCATTTCTTCCAAAAACCTGATAAATCTCAATATTTGTTTACAGATGAAAATAAAAATCTGCCGTTACCAGATTATAATCATTTAAATGTGAAATAAACCTCTCTGATGGGAACAACAGCGGCTCAGCCTCGTCAAACCGGAGCGTCCACCTGTGCGTTAAATACCAGCGTCAAGTTGTCCGAAATAACAATAAAACGATTTCCGGCTCCGCTTTCAAAATAAAACCCTTATTGCCTAAAAAATAAAAAAACACATTTCTTTTTTTTATACCAAAAATCAACAAACATGTAGTAAGATATCACACCAATACATTGAAATGATTCAGCTGAGCTGAATGAACATTTGTTCTAATGAAACTAAAGTTAACTTCCTTCAATTAGTGCTAATTCTTCCTCCTACTGATGTTCTGGTGAATCAAACCATATGGTGAATCATACTGTCAGGCTGATCAGGTCCAAGCTCTTTGACTCTTAGCTTCTCTTACAGTGTTCTTCTGTCAGAAGGCGTTTCTTTCACTGACGTCACTGGATCTTCTTTCTCCATGCTAGCTAGCTAGTTAGCAATCTGTCTGTTTCAAGGCTCTTCCAACTCTTCTCTCAACCACTCATTCTGGTGCATACTAACCCTAACCCTCACAGTGTGGTGGGTGGTGTATAACATCAGCAGCATTCAGATAAATGCTGTGGGTGGCGCCCCAGCGCCCTCTATTGGCCAGCTGCTACTGGTGCCTATGTTTTTATTTTATTTCAAAATTCAATACTTTTTCCAGACTTTGAAGATTTCGGTCCATGTTTAGTATAATTTATGCTCTTTAGATGGAGATTATTCCAACAAATATCTCTGCAGTCTTTTGCATAGTGAGTCTGAACAATAAACATTTTCCAAACTATTTTGTGCAATTTCAAAACCTGGAAATGACCAAATTCTTTATCTACACATTTCCAGACTTCCCAGGCCTGTGTGATGTCCCTGGTATTTACTGTTTCACCTCTATTAGAAGGGATTTATTCCAAAATGAGTCAATATGTCACAAATAAAGATGACCCTCTCCTCGGTCTCCAGATGACTTCTAACTCCTGACAGGATGTGCTTCACCGTCCTGTCAGCAACAGTTTGTCTTTCAGTCTCATGTATTTAGAGCTCAGAGAGAAAGACTTCACAGATCAGAACAGCCTTTAATATAGAGGACATGAAATAGCAGAACCATGGATTCACTGAAACGTTGATACACTGCAAATTCACAAGATATATAATATGGTGAAAAGTTACAAAAAACGGCAACAAGAAAGGGTTACATACTGTATATGCCGTGCAGAACATGTACAAAAAATAGCGTGGTGTGGGTCAGGTTAATATGGACATACACAATATGATATGAAAATATAGTAACTCGTGTTACTACTATAGTACCAAAGACAAAACACTTCCAACATTTTTAAAACTACTACTACTTCTTCACCTGCCATTAAAGCTCCATCCGTCCGTGGCGTCCTCCCTCATAACCCCCTCCTGATGCCTCTCTGGAAGGCCGGGGGGGACACGGCCCCGCCCCGACCCCATCTCACGGATTCACCGTGCTCCAGTTACTGGGTTGGAGAGGGAGTCGAACCAGCCACCACACGGTCCTCAGACATACCGGGTACTGTATCCTCACGCCACCAGGTCCTCTTCGCTCTCGACACTTCTCTCTGAGCGCTTTTCTGTCTTTCCTTCAGGTGTCGGCTTTCAAAATGGACTTTGAACTCAAGAGCTGAAACAAGTCATTAACTTTACTCATTGAGCCACAGGGTCTTAGTAGGTGGTGACAGGTTGCTCTCAAGACCTTATTGGTGTTTTCTCTGAATGTTGGCTTGTAAAAAGCGGAAACGGGACTTGAACCCATAACCTCAACAACATCACATCATCTCTTAACTCACTGCATCACTCACTGTAGTTCAAGTGCAAATGAAGCTGTTTTCCAGAGAGCTTTTCAAAGGTTCATGTGGCTGCTGGTTCATTGGTTAAAAGCCAAGTCAGGTATCAAAGCCTCGGTCACCTCAATGAGTTGAAGCTGTGCTGATTCCAACAAGGTGATGCTCAGTACCGCTGGGAACCTTTTAGTACAGCCGGGAACCTTCTAGTACCGCTGGGAACCTTCTAGTACTGCCAGGAACCTTTATCCAACTGGTCACATGACTGACAGAACCAATATGAAGTCCACGCTGCTGCAGATGGGATTTGAACCAGTGCTCTCTGAGACAACATGCAACTCCTTACACCACTGAGCTACATCCAGGATGTCCCATGCCAACATTTAATGAACAAACATGAGTAGAAATTCGACATGAACTCAGCTGAATATTTATTGTGGTTTTAGCCGTTCCACATTACATCTGCTTCAACAGTTAGCCAAGCGATGCCTGAACAAGAAAACAGAAAACAGTTTGATGTGGCTCAAAGATTCAGATATGAATCGCCTCTAAAATATACTGTATGATCTTTGTATCACATTGTTGGATCTCGTAAATGTTGGTAATGTTGGTCTGAAAACCCACCAGCTAGAAGATAGACTAGACAGTGACATGAAGTACAGTGTGATCAGTGTTACACTTTCACATCAGGCTACTGTATGTACACAAGAGGGACTTAGAAGTACTGACACAGTTATATGCAGTTAATGATACCTTGATAACTTTGGGAATTGCACAAAAAGTCTTTCCGTTGTAATACACTGGCCACCATGTCCATGTAGGCCCCTGGGTTAGTGATGGGCTGGTATTTACAATCCAAATGGGGTCCATATTAGTTTGTCCGCAGGCTCCATATTGGCCCCGTGAATGGCGACTGGGGCCCACACACAACTCAGCAAAAAGCCACTGGAAGCCCATATGAATGATATGATGAAACCCATATAACCCAGGTACACATGGACATGTTGGCTGGGCACACTTCACGGTAGACCAACAATCATTTCACACATAAACACATGGATAATGTTCAGCTACAGAGTTAGACGGCCTGGTTGACAGTCTCAGGTCCTGAACACGAAGAGCTGCATGGACCATCTGAGGTCACTTCTGCTCCTCAAACCCTGCACTCATCTGGAAGGAGAAGAAGAGTCAGCACAACAGTCATGAGTCTCTTCATGAGAAGCAGAATCAAAATGAGGAGTAGATCAGAGGTCTGGACTGGAGGAGTGAGTGTTTTAATGGAAAATGGTCATAGCAAGTTTCATATACTATAGTATAGCACAGTACAGAATGTTACAGTACAGTATGGCATAGTATAGTATAGTACCAAACAGTAAAATATAATATAATCTTTTATATAGTGTGGGGCAGTATAATGTAGAAGGGCTGCAGGAGTATCACAAAAATGATCAATTAATTGTGCAGCCCTATAATGTAGTATAGTATATTGTATACTATAGTATTGTATAGTAAAGTATTGAGTATTGTACTGTATAGTATAGAGCTAGCTTTACTATAAAACAGTATGGTATAGCATGGTAGAGTATAGCATAGCATAGCGTAGCATAGCATGGTATGGTATAGTATGATATGATATGGTATAGTATGATATGGTATAATATAGTATAGTACAGTATATATGGTATACTATAGTATGGTATAGTATAATATAACATAGTATAGTATGATATGTTATAGTATGATATGATATAGTATGATATGGTATAGTATGATATGGTATACTATAGTATGGTATAGTATAATATAACATAGTATAGTATGATATGGTATAGTATAGTATGATATGGTATAGTATAGTATAGTATGATATCATATAGTATAGTATGATATGGTATATTATATTATATGTATAGTATAATCATATTATAGTATTATTTTTATTTATAAAATATTATATTTTTGATATAATAAATATTTTATATATTTATGGATAGTATAGTAGAATGGGAGTATAGTATATAAAATATAATAATGGTAAGTATAATATGTATAGTATAATATAACATAGTATAGTATGATATGTAAGTATTATTTATAGGATAGTAAAGATATCTATATAAAGTAAAATGGTATAGTATGTATAATAGATGATATGGATATATAGTAATGATATAATATAGTATGAATATAAAGTATGTATGATATAATATAGTAATATAGGTATATATATATGGTATAGTATGATATAATATAGATATAGGTATGTATGTATATATATATAGTAATAGATAAATATATATAGTATATGGTATAGTATAGTATATAAAATTATGTATAGTATAGTATATATAAATAGTAAATATGGTATAGTATAGTATGAATGGTATAGTATAGTATAGTTAATATAATTATGATAGTCTGATATGGAAATAATAGTATATATATATTATATATATATGTATAAGTATCATAAATATAGTAACAGTATAGTAATAAATTTAATTACAAATATAGTATCAGTAATATTTAAACTAATAGATGATATATAAGTATATAGTATGAATGGTAAATATATATGATATGGTATATATGATAAATAATTAGTATATATTTGGGATAGTATATATATATAGTTGATATTTAATTAATAAATTAAATACAGCTAAACATTTTACATCACTACATCGTCATCCCACTAAACTGCTACACTTAACACTAACACATTACACTACACAATTACACTACATCAACACACTACCACTTACATATACAATAACTACACTACACAACACTACTACACATTAACTACATACACAACAAAACATAATATTACACAACAACTACACACTCACTACACTACATCATAACGACACACTTTACATTACCCCACTTACAACTCAACTACATCACAATTTCACTACACTACATCACTATTACACTACATCACACCACACTACAACATTTCACTACATTCACACCACACTACATACATTAACTAACTACACACATTACACTACAACTACACTACACCACAATGAAGGCATACATTATAACATCATACATTACACTAATAACCACTTTATACTACAAAATACATCACATTACAACTACATCAATTAAAAACTACACATCATTATCACATTACACTAAAACTACACAAAACTACATCAAAAATATAGACTACATAGACATTCACGTACACTACACATACAAAATAAAAACATATACATTACACTAACACCCACCACACTACACACATTTTAACACTACCACACAAAACATCATTACACTACCACTCACACCACACTACCACACATTACACTAACCCCATACCACACCACCCCATCCCTACACACATACACACCCTCACACATATAACTACCATCACACACACCACACTACATCACCTTACCCCTACATCACACCACACTACCACTTTACATACCACTAACACCCACACCACATCTACACCACATCACAACTCACTCTCACACCCCATTTCAACATTACATACACCACACCCCAAAATCACCCACAACTACATCACATTACACTACACTACAAAACCACACTACACACATTACACACTACACACCCCACTACACACATACACTACACTACCCCATCACACCACCACTACAACTTTCATTACACAAAACACACCACACTACATCACATTACACTACACACATCACATTACACTATCACACCCCACATCACTTCACACTTACACTACATCACACCAACCACACACATTCCACATACACTACACTACCAACACACATACACACACCAAAACTACACACACTACACTACACACATCACACCTCACTACATCACATTACACTACCCTACACACCACCCTACACACAATTACACTACACCCACCTTACACACATCACACCACACTACACACATTACACTACACTACAACACCACACACACACACTACACTAACCATCACATACCCAAAACTACATCACATTTACACAAAACTACACACCCACACTACACACACTACACTACACTACATCACACCACACTACCCTCACATGAAAACTACACTACACACATTACACTACACCACATACACTACATCACAAACCCCACTACACACATACCCCTACACTACCACACCACACCACACACATTAAAACACACCCCCATTACACTACTTTACACCACACTACATTCACATTACACTCATCTACATCACATTACACTACACCACCACACTACACACATTACACTACATCACACCACACACACACATTACACACCCCTACATACACATTACACGACACACATTACACTACACCACATTACACTACACACACTACACTACACTACAATACCACTACACACACCAAAACTACACAAAATTACACTACACTACACACCCAAATACACACATTACACTACACCACATTACACTACATCACACCACACCCACCCTTACACTACAACCACATTACACTGACACACACCACACTACACACAATACTCTACACCAACCAACCCACCCCACCACAAACCCATCCACCGGAAAACCTCCCAAACCCACCCTCCCAGACACCCCTGCTCAAGTAAGGTGCACCCCCCGGCCCGCGCCGACCAAACAACACAAAAGGCTCCGTCCCCCGAAACCCCCGTACCCGCCAGGTGGTGCAGGGGGCGGGCACCCCCGCGTCTAAACCCTGGACCCTGACCAACCTGCCACTGCCGAAGTCCGGGGACCTCGCATCATGTTGTCCTGCAGTCTGGATGGATGTCTAGAGCAGAGCACAAAACAGAAAGAGACTTTTAAAAACTTTCTAAAATTAAAGCTGCTCTAGTCAGATTTTACTGTAAAATATTATTAAAGCTGCTCTAGTCAGATTTTACTGTAAAATATTAAAGCTGCTCTAGTCAGATTTTACTGTAAAATATTATTAAAGCTGCTCTAGTCAGATTTTACTGTAAAATATTAAAGCTGCTCTAGTCAGATTTTACTGTAAAATATTATTAAAGCTGCTCTAGTCAGATTTTACTGTAAAATATTATTAAAGCTGCTCTAGTCAGATTTTACTGTAAAATATTATTAAAGCTGCTCTAGTCAGATTTTACTGTAAAATATTAAAGCTGCTCTAGTCAGATTTTACTGTAAAATATTATTAAATCTGCTCTAGTCAGATTTTACTGTAAAATATTAAAGCTGCACTGTGAACCTCCAGTCGTCTTCTCAGTCTGAACCAGGAAGTGATGCTGCAGCAGAGCAGAGCATCCCAACCTCAGTAACTGAGGCCGTAGATTCACCCTATTGGTCCAGATTAAATCCTGGTGTTGGTTTGGTCACTGGTGGGAAATCTTCTCCACTCCCCAAAGTGAAAATCCAATCATCAGTTGGTAGGACTACTGTTGTGAAGTTAACAGGATGTCTTTTTGCAGCTCCAAAAAAAGCAGAAAATGCCCATCAAATTTCTCCAGACAGCTCGAGCAGCATAACGAAACAAGTCCAATATTTACCTCATAATCTCCTAGATGTTCCTCACTGATGCCCTACAGCGCTCTGGCGGTGGACTCTGCTGCTGTATGGCGACTGTGTTGTCAGGACATTTTGACATTTTATGCTTTTTGGAGCTGTAAAAAGACGTCCCGTTAACTTCAATAGTTTAGGAGAAGGCTGACTATGACTATGACTATGGTGGCTAACTGGCTAACTGCTGTGATTGGTGGTCCGGCTGATTCTGATGATTCATTTTCTATTGTCATTTACTATTCCTTTTAGACTGAAATCACCTCGTCCACCCACCACACTGAGAAGAACAATCTGGGTAGTGAAGTCCTTCAAACAACAGTACAAACGGTTATCTGCTGCCAAATATGACGTTTCCTAGTGCAGCTTTAAAACAATTATTTCTGTATTTCATAATACAGCATAATTCTTTTTTCCATAGTTTCCCACTTTGACATCCTTCTGCTTTGGAAAACCTTTTAAGGTAAATTTAGGATGAAATTGAAGTGCTGTATATACATTTAGTTATATATATATACACACACACACACACACACACACACATATATATATATATATATATATATATATATATGTGTTTTTTTGTGAGGTTTTCTCTGCTTACACTTCTGAGACGGAGATGAGCTCCGTCTTCATGTAGCCTGTTCTCTCGGTGTTCTCCACGTCCATGGGCTCCGGGGCTGGAAGAGTCAATCAGACAACATACAAAGTTCTTTACACACAATAATCTAGAAAAGGCAAGAAAATAAACAATAAAAAAACTGTACATGTATACCTTAATATATTCATTTATGGATGTAGATGTGTGAGAATTACTTTTTTTCTAAAATGAGATATCCATCTGAAAATCCTACTTAAAATAATTAAAACAACTTAAGGCACTTTTTAAAGGATAGTAGGCAACTTGTTGGACTAGACGAGATGGCGCGGCCGTGTCTAGACGCCGTCGTGGTAGCTCCGCGGAGATTGTGCGTGTGGGTGAACACCAGGAAAGCTGCTGGTCCGGATGGCATATCTGGGCGAGTACTGAAGACCTGTGCTAATCAGCTAGCTCCAGTGTTCACCACTATATTCAACATCTCCCTGGCTGAGTCTGTGGTCCCCGCCTGCTTCAAGAGATCCACTATTGTCCCTGTGCCCAAGAATGCTTCTCCAGCATGCTTGAATGACTACCGACCGGTGGCCCTCACCTCGGTGGTCATGAAATGCTTCGAGAGGCTGATAAAGGACTACATCTGCGCCTTCCTCCCTTGCTCCATGGACCCGCTGCAGTTTGCTTATCGTCCCAACAGATCCA
Source organism: Hoplostethus atlanticus (assembly GCA_034670405.1). Taxonomy (NCBI): domain Eukaryota; kingdom Metazoa; phylum Chordata; class Actinopteri; order Trachichthyiformes; family Trachichthyidae; genus Hoplostethus; species Hoplostethus atlanticus. Next base: position 264,336 of record JAXDDX010000241.1, read on the forward strand.
CGGATGATGCTGTCTCCCAGGTACTGCACACCACACTCTCTCATCTGGACAGCCGGAAGGGGGGCTATGTGAGACTGCTGTTCATTGACTATAGTTCAGCTTTCAACACCATAGTCCCCACCAGACTGGCCGGCAAGCTGATTGAGCTGGGACTGAACACCCCCCTGTGTGCCTGGATCCTGGACTTCCTGACCGCCAGGCCCCAGGTGGTCAGGGTGGGCAGACACACCTCCAACCCCCTCACCCTGAACACAGGATCCCCCCAGGGTTGCGTCCTCAGCCCCCTACTGTACTCCCTGTACACACATGACTGTGTGGCCAGGTTCAGCTCCAACTCCATCATCAAGTTTGCGGATGACACAGTGGTGGTGGGCCTGATCTCTGACAACGACGAGAAGGCCTACCTGGAGGAAGTTGCTGACCTGTCACTCTGGTGCCAGGACAACAGCCTCCTCCTGAATGTCACCAAAACTAAGGAGCTGATTGTGGACTTTAGGAGGACACAACAACAGAGGACGTACTCACCACTGGGGATTAATGGGAATACTGTGGAGAGGGTGAGCAGGTATAAATACCTGGGAGTCCACATCACTGAAGATCTGACATGGACAACACACACTGACACTCTGGTGAGAAAGGCGAGGCAGCGCCTTTACCACCTCAGGCAACTGAGGAAATTTAAAGTCTCCCGGAGGATCCTTCAGTCCTTCTACTCTGGAGCTGTAGAGAGCATCCTGACAGGAAGCATCACTGCCTGGTTTGGCAGCAGCTCCGCTCAGGACAGGAAGGCTCTGCAGAGAGTAGTGCGTTCGGCTGAGCGCACTATTGGAACTACACTCCCCACCCTGCAGGACTTGTACACCAGGAGGTGCAGAACCAGAGCCTGCAGGATCATGAAGGATCCTCACCACCCCAACAACGGACTGTTTCAGCTGCTGCGGTCAGGCAAGCGCCTCCGTAGTCACGCTGCCAAAACAGAGAGACTGAGACGGAGTTTCTTTCCTCAGGCCATCAGGACTGTGAACTCTGACCTCACCAGGGCCCCACCAAGACACACACACTGCCCCTCTTATGCACACACACACACTTAGGTAAAGACTACACATAATTTATAATTTATATTATATTATACATACAACTTTCCCTTTTTTTTACTATATTTTTTATAAAGTGCTCTTATTGTAAATATTGTGTTTTTTATATAGAGCTCTTAAAAACTGTGACATTGTAAATATTGTGTTGGTTATTGTAAATAGTGTGAACCTGTTATTTTGCACATTTCTGCTAAGCATTGCCACTTTGCATTTCACTACACACCTCGTGTGTGTATGTGACAATTAAACTTCTTGAATCTTGAATCTTGAATCTTAAATGAGAGTTTTACAGACTGATGTCGTCTATGTTTTAGAGATAGTGAATGATGAACTTCAGGTAATAAGTTCTGTAAATATTTTTTGTTAATAAACCTTATCTATGTTCGGTTTATCTTAACAACCACAAGGATGTATGAGCCTCGTATGACTTACTGTCTGAGGGTTTGGGGTAGTACTCCCCGAAGGCCTTGTCCTTGGGGATGTCAGGGTACAGGAAGCGGAGGGGGTTCTCTGGGATGTTCTCGGCGGCCATCACCTTGTAGGTGCGGATGATGTCGGGCAGCGAGACGGCGGTCAGCTCCCTCTTGGTGTACGGCTCCACCGAGTGGAAGACTGGCTTATCTAGGTGGACAGAGATGCACCATCACACTCTAGAAAGTAGAAGTTTCCTCGTTGGTGGGAGTATCCTTTGGATCTTAGCACCCTTTTTGAGTGGATGCTCAAAAGTTTGTTCACCCCCTTCACCAGTGATTTTGCTATGAAATAACATGAAGAAACCAAAATATTAACAATGTAAAAATGTTAAGTCGAACGTTAAGTTGAACTAAGGCCGCATTACGTTAATATGAAAATATCTTCTGAAACTGGCTCCATCTAGGAGCTGTTGGAGGAGGTGATGAAGCTGTTGGTTCTCTGTTCTCCAGCAGGACGTCATGGAGCCTCTTCCTCCAGTTGCTAACTTCCTCTGCTCCATTTTGATTTTCAACAGCGTTATCCCCTTGGTTACTTCAGGTTAGCTGGCTAACGCTAAATAGATGGTTTGAAAGTTGTTTCCTTGTGTTGCATAGGAACCAGAATGACATAACGCTTTGACCTCTACAGCTGAGCTTCGGGTTTGAGCAGGAGAAAAAAGCTCCTATCTGATCACAGCCTTATGGAAACAAAGATTTTTTTTCATCCACAAAATGTGGTTGAGGAAACGCTTTTTCACACAACCTCACTCCTTCCTTCCTCTTCCTCACCGTGTACATCTTGCTCTATCCAGGTGAAGGTGATGGCTCCCTCTTTGCTGCTCTCGCTGAACCTCAGCAGGAAAGTACCAGGACACTTGCCGCCTAGCAACGCCTTCTCCCTCTCCTTACTGAGGAAACCCATGATGGAGCTGCAGAGAGAGACATTTTTGTTTTTTATTACTTTTATTATTTTTATTTATTTATGCGTTGGCAACACAGATATATTACTTGTCATGCCAATAAAGCAAACTGAAATTGACACAGAGAGAGAGTACGAGTCCTCTTCAGTTTGTTGGGTTTGTTCCACAGATCACTGGTTATTACAGTTTGGTCTCGGTGTGCTAGAGGCCGCATGGCTGTGGACTTGGTGGTGGACTTCAATGGTTTTTTTTTTGGTTTTAAATATAATCAAGAATGAATCCATTGCATCAGAACCCGTTTTTGTCCAGACCCGTCATGTGGTCTTGGTTTTGAATGAGTCGCGTTGGGACTCGAGATGCAGTAAACACAGAAGCATCGAAGTGACATGTTGAGGCCATCCAGGCTGGGGAGGACTAACCCGTTAGGGGAGGACTAACCCATTAGAGAGGGACTAACCCGTTAGGGGAGGACTAACCCATTAGAGAGGGACTAACCCGTTAGGGGAGGACTAGCCTGTCAGGGGGGGACTAACCCGTCAGGGGAGGACTAACCCACTAGAGAGGGACTAACCCGTTAGGAGAGGACTAACCCGTCAGGGGAGGACTAACCTGTCAGGGAAGGGACTAACCTGTTAGAGGAGGACTAACCCATTAGGGGAGGACTAACCCGTCAGGGGAGGACTAACCCATTAGAGAGGGACTAACCCGTTAGGGGAGGACTAGCCTGTCAGGGGGGGACTAACCCGTCAGGGGAGGACTAACCCACTAGAGAGGGACTAACCCGTTAGGAGAGGACTAACCCGTCAGGGGAGGACTAACCTGTCAGGGAAGGGACTAACCTGTTAGAGGAGGACTAACCCATTAGGGGAGGACTAACCCATCAGGGGAGGACTAACCTGTCAGGGGAGGACTAACCCACTAGAGAGGGACTAACCCGTCAGGGGAGGACTAACCCGTCAGGGAGGGACTAACCTGTTAGGGGGGGGGGGGACTAACCCGTTAGGGGAGGACTAACCCGTCAGGGAGGGACTAACCCGTCAGGGAAGGGACTAACCTGCCAGAGGAGGATTAACTTGTCAGGGGAGGACTAACCCGTCAGGGAGGGACTAACCTGTTAGGGGGGGGGGGGGACTAACCCGTTAGGGGAGGACTAACCCGTCAAGGGAGGATTAACCTGTCAGGGGAGGACTAACCCGTCATTCCAGAAGGGAAGGAGGTGTCTTTTGATCAGGTCCAGGATGCCTTCGATCCACAACCAGAACGGGAAGATCTTCTCATTGATGCTCTGCTGCCAGAAAAACATCAAGTTCACGTTTTGACATTATATTTACGTTAGAAACAGAAACCATACCGCAGACAGAAGAGAGGAAATTAGTTAAACATAAACATCTGACCTACAAAGATAAAACTCAAAATTACAAATGAAGATCCTGAACCGGACAAGAGGAACTCAAGAAAGAGGAAAATGTGACAACTAGAATATATAAGGGAAATAAAAACAACTTAAAATAACCGGTTCATATGAATACTGAATATATGAATACTCAATCATCAGAAATCATCAGAAATCATCAAACTCATCAAGGTTTTTTCATCTCACTTACATATTTTGTGTTTTGTGTGTGTGTTTGTGTGTACTGATTGTTGCCCACCTTGCAGAACTTGGTCCATGGGATCTGACCCTCTGGATTCCTCTGGGCTCTGGCGCCTGGTGAGACACATGTAGAACATCATACATCATCATACATCATGACACATGTAGGACATCATACATCATGTTAGCAGGCAGCTGACCTGCTGTCATCTCCAAGTACTAGAGCAATAATAACTGATTCTCCACAGGGAGGTCAGAGGTCAGAGGTTCTGTGGTTCTGGGTGTGGTTTTAGTTCTGGTTCTGGGTGTGGTTTTAGTTCTGGTTCTGGATGTAGTTTTGGTTCTGGTTTTGGTTGTCCTAATTGTGGCTCTAGTTCTCGTTTTAGTTCAGGTTCTGGCATTGTTCCTGGTTTAGATTATGTTTGTGGTTCAGGTTCTGGTTCTGGTTCTGACCGAGGAGCTTGTCGGCCAGCATGTTGAGCTGTTCCTGGTTCAGGCCTCTCTTGGTGACGGAGGAGAACTGCCAGCTGAGAACCTCAGACAGCTGAGACCAGGTCGCCGCCGGTGGGGACAGGAAGAACTTCAGGTTCTGGACAGGAAACGTACAGTAGAACAGCACAGAATAGAATAGAATAGAATAGAAGAGCACAGAATAGAATAGAATAGAATAGAATACAATAGAAGAGCACAGAATAGCAGAAGAGAAGAGAATTTCAGGATATTAACACTATACAGAAGAGGGCAAAGATGGAGGTGTGTGTGTGTGTGTGTGTGTGTGTGTGTGTGTGTGTGTGTGAGTGAGTGAGTGAGTGAGTGAGTGAGAGTGTGTGTGAGAGTTTGTGTGAGTGTGAGTGTGTGTGTGTGTGTGTGTGTGTGTGTGTGTGAGTGAGTGAGTGAGTGAGAGTGTGTGTGAGAGTTTGTGTGAGTGTGAGTGTGTGTGTGTGTGTGTGTGTCCTTACCTTGGGCTCGGTGGTCAGCATATTGTACCAGAGGATGGAGGCCCAGCCGCTGGGCAGCTGGCTGACGTTGGAGATGACCACTACAGGCAGAGACATGGTCTAGAACAACAACATCAACAACAACAACATTAACAGCAATAACATCAACAACATCAACAACAACATTAACATCAATAACATCAACAACATTAACATCAATAACATCAACAACATTAACAACAACAACAACAACAACTGTCATCTTAGGTACAAATCAGATGAGGAAAGTATTCCTCGTCGATTCCAATACTGCAGACACTACTAGCATTTCCCAATAGTAGTGTCCCCTTCTGACTTAGTGAGTCATCTGTGATAAATACAGGATCTTTGAGCGTGCTGCATCTCGCCTCACCTCCAGCTTGACATCCAGACCCGACTGGTTGAGCTGCAGCGCCGACTCGAAGCAGATGGAGTGAAGCTCCTCTGTAACGATGAGAGGACCCTGGACGAACACATGACACTTAATACTGAACATTACTACTACTACTATTATTACTACTATTACTACTAACCACCACACCATAATAACATGTCACACCTAGCTTACTCAACAGAGCACTGAAACCTGTACAATTAGTAATAATCATACAAATGTTTAAATTGTATGCCACTTTTAAGCTCCACATACTGTAAAATAATGAAAATAACACCTCACCTGCACAGCAGAAAATAAATACTATATATAATATTGGTACAACACTGTACAACACTTAACATAAAGTTAGAAAATACTCCTAAAGCCTCCGAGACTTCTATAGTGAACTATTAGAAATCAGTGTTTTTAAAGCTTTCATGTTCTCTTCCTAGTACAGAAATACACACGTGTATTATGTGTGTATTATGTGTGTACTATGTGTGTATTTCCAGTATCTCCAGTCTCTCACCTCGTTTGTTCGGTTGCCGGCCACTTTCTGCTCCTTCAGTTGCTGTGTGGGAAGAGAGATCTAGTTAGAGATCCAGTTAGAGATCCACTGTGTTGTCCAGACCAGCCAGTTACTATACAACTGCTAGTTTCAGCCAAGCAAACTGAATGGTCAAAGACTTGTTGATACTACCCATGATGCACAGCTCGTTAGTTAGAGATCTTACTTGTTTTCTCCTTTTCTTACTACTTTGGACGTAAGTAGTAAAATGTGTTAAAGGTGCAAGGTGGAGCATTTTGTGTTTCTCCAAATTAAGACTACATTTCCCATAAACCCCGTCACTTCCTGTCCCCCCTTGCAGAGCAACTGTAAATTCAACTGTCTTCCACAACACTGATTTTACCAAATGGCGGAACTCCGCTGCCAGGCTGCCGTTCGACTCCTCCATGTTCATAACTTTGGTGTTGGTTCCCAAAATATTGAACTTTCGAAATCTGAAAGTCGACAGGATCAATCAATAATAATAATAGTAGTGATGATAATAATAATAATAGTAGTGATAATAATAATAATAATGATAATAGTTACAATAATAATAATAATAATAATAATAATAATAATAATAGTAGTAGTATTAGTAGAGGATGAATAGAATGTTATTAACTGTACACATTATACCATGTTAACATCCATTTACTAAACTGTATATATATTACAATATTGACAAATGATTTTGATACGTACCCTTTCTTCTCTGCAACATCCCTGAGGAGGTAAACAGGTAGGAGATCAGTTATAAATGTGTCCAAACACAACAGGATGTCAACAGAAAAATAAACCTCTGACCCCAGATCAGCTTACTTGTCAAACAACGCCTTGACTTTGAGTTGGTAGTTAAACTCCTGCAGCTTCACCAGGAACCTAGACAAAAAGAAACGTTCATCAGTCAATATATGTTAAATGTAAACAATCCAGCAGTTTATTAACCTCTGCAGCGTTTCCTCCTTTAGACGAGACAAGAGAACTGTGGTGGTTCGTTAGGAGAGAGAACGGAATCCAACCAGCTACAGGACACCACCCCAGAACACAAGGCATTATGGGTAGAAGAGAACTGTGGTGGTTCGTTAGGAGAGAGAACGGGATCCAACCAGCTACAGGAAACCACCCCAGAACACAAGGCATTATGGGTAGAAGGAGACTGTGGTGGTTTGTTAGGAGAGAGAACGGAATCCAACCAGCTACAGGAAACCACCCCAGAACACAAGGCATTATGGGTAGAAGGAGACTTGGTCAGTCTGGACTGATGCTCATGTTCAGATGTTTCTTCATGTGTTCTTAACTGGTATGAACACCAGAGAAGAGCAGACAAGTCCATCATGGTAGATCAAGTTACAGACTGGAACCAGGTTGGTTTGGACTCTCTAACCTGGTGGGATGACAGGTTACCAAAACTCAACCAATCAACCAGCTGCTGGGGAGTCATGGGACTTCTGGTTGGCTTGTGATTGGTCAGTGTGAACCTGAACCAACCAGATACTAAAAGAGGATCACACCCTCAGTCAAAAATGGCCTTTAAAAACTACCATCACGTGATTCAAATTTGTTCTCCTGAGCATTTCACACTTGAATGACCTCTAACCCTCGAGCTTCCACCAGCAGTGTAACAGGAGTTAAACTACTTACCGGAGTTTGACAGTGAACTGGACACCGGTTTTCAGCACCAGGGGTCGCTGTGGGTGGGTGGGCATGCAGGGCTGCCTCTCTACAACCATGGAGCTACACACACACACACACACACACACACACACACACACACACACACACACACACACACACACACACACACACACACACACACACGTCATTTTCTTAATATTAGTGGAGTGTTTATCTTGTTTAGTGGTTTATGGTTGACTAGCTTGATCAAGCTAGAACACATCCACAACACGGCATACCACATCCATACCACATCCACAACACGGCATACCACATCCACAACACATCCATACCACATCCACAACACATCCATAGCACATCCACAACACATCCATACCACATTCACAACACATTCATACCACAGCCACACCACATCCACAACACATCCACACCACATCCACAACACATTCACAACACATCCACAACACGGCATACCACATCCATACCACATCCACAACACATCCATACCACATCCACAACACATCCATACCACATCCACAACACATTCATACCACAGCCACACCACATCCACAACACATCCACAACACATCCATACCACATTCACAACACATTCATACCACAGCCACACCACATCCACAACACATCCACAACATATCCATACCACATCCACAACACATCCATACCACATTCACAACACATTCATAACACAGCCACACCACATCCACACCACATCCATACCACATCCACAACACATCCATACCACAGCCACACCACATCCACAACATATCCATACCACATCCACAACACATCCATACCACAGCCACAACACATCCATACCACATCCATAGCACATCCACAACACATCCATAACACATCCATACCACATCCACAACACATCCATACCCCATCCACAACACAGTCCAAGCCAGGCCTTACTTGGTGAGCAGGTTCTTGAAGAGCTCCAGGGCTCTGGCCTCCAGGAAGGCTTTCTCCTGGGCAATGGGGTCGCTGTCGTAGGTGAACTTCTGCTCCAACTCCTGCAGCTTCTTCAGCTGCTGACGGACCTGCTGCAGGGTCTCCGCAACCGCTGTGAACCTGGGAAGAAGAGGAGGAGGAAGAGGAGGAGGGGGAGAGGGGAGGAAGAGGGTGGATAGGGCGAAAAGAAAATGGAGAGGAAGAGGAGGGATGAAGAGGGGGAGGATGGAGAGCAGGGAGAGGATGTAGAGGAGTGAGAGGAGAAGGAGGACAAACAAAAGGGGAGGAAGGAGATGAAGGGGAGGAAGAGGAAGGAGAGGAGGTGTTACCACTGTCTCTGAAATGCCATGAGGTTCTTCCAGATCTTAATTTTTTCAGTAGATGTGATACTTTGGTTGATCTGATATGATAAAACTCTAATATGTACTAGTCATGTTTCCCTTTCCCTCACCAACTGTGGTTTACTAGAAGGTCTATGTTCTGACATTAGATAGCGCTAGCTAGCGTTAGCGGCAGGACTCACCAGCTCTGTAACTGGTCCACGCAGGCGTTGGGCGGACCGCCGATACAGGCGATCTGCTGCCGCTGCTTCCACTCCGGCAGCTCCTCAGAGATCAGGTCTATTAGCAAGGCCTGGGTCACGTTCAGAACCTCAGCCAGCTGGACCACCACGTCCTGAGGAGGAGGAAGGACTGTCAGCTACACCGACAGCTGAACAGACTCATGGTTTAACTAGACAGGTGGACAGCACGTATGGGTTAGGATAGTATATACTGGTCAAAGAAATCTGATGTGTGATGCTTCTGCTCACGTGGCGTTTGGATTTCAGTTCAAAGCACATCATTTCAAGAGTCATCCTCTCTTTGTCCAACTCTTTTGGAGTCATGCCGTTCATTTCATGTTCTACAGTGAGATTAAAGAAAAATCAGGTTGGGTACTAAATACAATACATGTCAAGCTGCTATAATACTGCATATAAAGCTGCAAAGCTGCTATAATACTGTAATGCTACTGCTGGGTTTGACTATAACAACATATCTTCTCCAATGACTTGATGTGTAGACCAACTTCCTCTTCACCAGGAAGTCTTTTTATTATGATCTGTAGTTATGGTAGTACTGACTGAACTCACCTCTGTTCTTCAGGGTGTTCATCTTGAAGTCGTAATCATCCTGCAGGTCTTCCACGATCTTGATGTGTTGATCTGTCGCCTGGAGGAGGAGGATCCATTATGGAACTAGTAGTAGTAGAAGTTGTAGTGGTAGTGGTAGTAGTAGTAGTAGCAGTAGTAGTAGTAGTAGTAGTGTGTGACAGAAAATGTGTGGACTAATAAAGTGTGTTCTTCTTCTTGTAGTAGTAGGATGTCTCAGTGTGTATTGTTCAATAAAAATGGACCAATCAGCTCTTAGTGTCTGATGATGATGTAAGTACGTGAAAGCGTCGTGGTGATGTGATGTCATGGTGATGTCATCTCACCTGGACTCTGTCCTTCATCTCCTTCACTTTGTTGTCCAGCTTCAGCTTCTCCACAACCATCGCTGACACCGCCCCCTCCCCCTCCGGCTGGAAACACAAGTATACTGACTATATTTACTACACTCAGTACCCACTGTACACATCCATGTACCTCCTGACATCATGTACGTGACATGTACATAAGAGTTCAATTACTACTACTATCTGAAGACACATCCGACACACGTCCTGGTTTTACCTCTGCACTCTTTGCATTGGCCAGGATCTTCTGCTCCTCCTTCAGGTTCCTGGAGATGATCATGGCCATGTGGACGGGATCCTCCTGGAACCGGTCCTGGAACACCGAAGGAAAGGACTCAGTATAAACACCCTGCAGGTTCTCTGGGTCTGGGTCTGGGTTGGTGCTCTTACCCAGAGTGACCCAGTTCTCCATGTTTGAACTGTTAAAACCTGAGACCGAGAGACTCGTCGACGTGTCAGACACCCGAGATATATCTAGCAGGCTAAATATCTGGACCTGGAGTCTGAGAAGGGTTGTGACCGGCAATGAGAGCAGCGAGGAGAGCCAATGAGAAACCGGGGGTGGGTCTAACCAGGGGGAGTCTCCCAAAACATTTTGGACAGGAAAACATCCCGTCTCCTTCTCACCTGAAAGAAGCAAAGTGCTGAGGCCACGTTCTTACAGCTTGATCAGACATTAAAGTCTAACGGGCCGAGGAAAGGTTTCTGTATTACCTCGATTTAACTGGAGGAGGTTCAGGGACATCCAGGTACTGATTGGTTAAGGTGTTTCTGAGTATCGTTAATTAACTGAAGGGTCCAGCTGGGTCCAACTGGGTCCAGCTGGGTCCATTAGGGTCCAGCTGAGTCCAGCTGGGTTTGGGTCATCAGCCTCTAACCTGGAGGTTCCTCTTGATCTTGCGGATGTTGTGCTGAAGCAGGAAGTTGTTTTCCAGGGTGAAGCGGCTGTGTTGGTCGTCCAGCTGAGCCAGGAGGTCGTGGAACCGAACGGTGGCCAAAGAGTCCTGCACTGCTACCGTGTCCCTGAGGAGGCAGAGGCAGGAAGTGTAGTACTACTACTAATACTACTGGTTAACCTCTACTACAACTACCACTAACAATCATCATCATCATCCTCCTCCTGTGTAATGCAAGCCATAAAGCAAGGCACTAACACTGCAGGATAACTATGGGTTTAACTCCCACTGGGGCACCCATACTAACATACCATGGCAATGTAAAGGAGCTTTGGGTAAAAACTTAAAAAGAATACAAGTAGTATTAGTATTATGAGTAGTAGTAGTAGTAGCAGTTTTTATATTTCACCTTAAAAAAGAAAACTGGTCAAAACATAGTCGTCCATCTTAGTCCTGCCTCTTACCAGTCGATGCTTTCGATCCACTTGCTGAGGTACTGCCGGATGTCCATGGGGAAGGAGTCGTCATACAGCTGGTCCACCTGCTCCAGGTACTTGGAGTCCAGCGCCTGAAGCTGGCACCACTGCGCCATCTGCTGGTGAACAAGCGTTTATGACTCAGGTAATACTTAAGTACAATGCTGTGTTGCTCAGGTAATAATGATGATTTAAAACATGAAGCACTAGCAGGAAACTTTATTTATTACACTGATGTATTTTGTTTTTATTTTGTTAATCTGATCCAATCCAGTGATGTTACACAACATGACGAACTCGCTCCAGAAGGTTGTAAATCATGATGCCATCAAGAGAAAAGACCTGCTGATTCTCCATTGACAATGAATGGGAGACTAAAAAAAGAATACTTGTTTGAGCTTTTGCACCCAAAAAAGCTTTATTTTGCTTCAGTGTGAACAGGTACAGACCAGAAAACATGTTCATGTCCCTGGAGCAAGGTGGGGTCCAGGACCTCCAGGGGCACAATGAGAGAAAAGGATGACTATCACAGGTTTCACTTTCTGTCTGCCTGCAGGATGTGAGTCTGCATCCAGTCCAAATCTTCTCAAAAGGTTGGTCTGTAGTCTAACGTGGATCTCCTGTCACTCTATTGAAGAAGTGGCTCTTCCATTCACGGTCAATGGAGCTGCTCCAGGATTTGTCCTGATATTATGGGGGTCTTGACCTACTCGTTTCCACATTGGATGCTGCTGTTCTTTCAAATTAAACTTGCACTGTAATATAAGTCACTTCATACGTTCTTTCAGTTGCAGAAACAAAACCCCGGTAGGTTCCTCTCTCCAGCCAAACTCCTATGTACAAGTCTGGCTTTTCAATGTATGATTGTTTATCGGCAAACGTCCATACGTCGAAGCACGTGACTTAACCGCTCTTCTGAATCCGTCCGAGTCACTGGTAAATACGGCAGAACTTATTTCAACACACTTTCAACATTGAGACGTGGTGCGCCTGTTCTCACGGTGGGCGGTGACGAGCAGCGTGAACCTGAAACTGTTTTATCGCTATTAGCTGCGTGGTGAACTATATGGACTATATGTGGACTATATGTGAACTATATGTGAACTATATGGACTATATGGACTATACGTGTACTATATGTGGACTATACGTGGACTATACATGTTTTACAGGGTGTTTTCTGCTGCCGATAAGCGATGACAAATGAAATGGTCGGTTTTTAGTATTGAGTTCGGCGTGACAACAAACCTACATGTTGTCATTGTGTATAAAATCAAGAAACGCAACTCACCTTTCACTTCGAGAAAAGACGAACAACCTCTGACACAAAATAAACTTTATTTCCAAACGTTTCTTCTGCAACCTGCAAAGCAGACAGGTAGTGACTGCTGTCGCTGCTGTACTCTCATGTGCGGAAGTCCCCTCATCCAATCAACGCGTAGGATTCAGGACACGTGCCCGCCCCTTCACTTGTGATAGCCAACCTGAACCATGGAATCGACGCCGTTCTGACGGTCAGCCAACCTCCCTAGTACGAAAAATACAAAGTGATGTTTTGATAGTTATTATTGTATGAAAGTATAATAACAGTGATTTCACATGTACTTTTTGTTTCCATAGATCCTGATTGTGTTAAACTACATTGTAAAATAATCACTAAGTTATGAAAGCCAAAATAATATCGGCTGATCCGGGGAGGGAGAGAGATGAGCAGAACAGCAAGCAGTGACCACGTGTTTTCAGAGAAAGCGAAAGTACTTGAGGCATCCACCGCTCTGAAACCAAAACCTAAAGAAGTGTTTATTGTGTACAGTGAAGTAAGTATGGAAAAAACATCCAAACTGGTGGTGAACATATGATTGGCAAGAAGACTTTATTTTGTAAACACACTGTACAACAATACATAAAAAACTAACAGGAATGACCTATGACCTCATCATACTTCAGGGTCATCTTCCTTTAAGATATTATATATAGTTTCCCTCCGAAATGTTTTATAGGGTCACTACAATTCTTCTTAAAGGTATGATGATCATATATGAACAATTTGATCAGCAACTCCAAATAATCAAACAATAAATCAAAAATCAAGTTCAGTTAGAACAAATTGCATTGCACCTCAAGTATAACAGCAGATATTAGTACTAGTTCCTTCACTGCCAAGTCGTGTTGATGATAAAACCACATATTTATAAATAATTATTATTTATTAGTATTATTTATTAAAACCATTTATTACAATGAGCTTACATTTAAAAAATATGAACCATAACAAGTAAATGTTACTTTTCTCAAAAGGCCAATGAGATAATGTCACTTATTTCCAATACAAATCAACTTGATTCTTATTTCAACATACTGTCACTTGACATCATCAAACCAGTAACTTGAATAAGACTTGAGGACTGACTGAGACCTTATAGACCCTTAATTCATCCTGTACTATATTTATACTTATATTTACTGTGTATTATTGCCTTTTTTTAACAATACACAATTGCTCAACTGTCCTGTACTTACTTTATACACGTTATACATACACTACATACACTTTTTATATATATATATATATATATATTTATTATATATTACATTTTTAAATTGATTCTGATGTTTTTGCACTGTAGGTTAGGCTTGTAATTTATCATTTCACTGTATGGAGCACAGCTGCTGTATCTACTACAACTTGACTTGACTTAGATATTTTTGTAGTTCACTGAAGTTCACTACAGGAAGTCAAACCTGCAACGGTTCATTCCAGGACTCTCTGTTCCAGCAGAGGAACGAGGACATCTGGGTCAGGAACCCCTGAGAGCCTCAACAACAGTCAGGACATCTGCTCTCCCTCTTCAGGACTGGGAACAAACCTGAGAGGGTGGTTGGTTGTTATTCTGTGATTCTTTATTTCTGCCTGTAGGGAAGCAGCTTTTCTCTTGGCGCTCCAGGAAGGTCTAACGTCTTCCATACAACCTTCATATGACCTTGATTCCTCCTGCCTATGGCTGCACTACAGCAACTTCAGTTCAGGTCACGGTAACTAAACCAGGCTGGTTCAGGTCAGCTAACTAAACCAGTCTGGTTCAGGTCATGGTTTATTGAACCCGGGTGGTTGGTTAGGATCCTTTAGGGGGCGTGAAGAGTTTGTCCAATCAGAACAGCTGTCATCACTGCATCGCCACCAGCAAGTCAGGAAGCAACGGAGAGGGTTTCCATCCTAGAAACTAGATCAGATCTGAGATCAGATCAGAAGAGAGTCACAGTAGATCAACCTGCCTGGCTGTTTGATCAGGGGGGATCTGGGTGGTATCTGACCGGACTCATTTTCAACACTACACTGATTCGCCCACAGGGGGCGCTACAAGTACAGGTCAGAACAAGGTGACATCTGGTTCCTGGTCTGATGGGGACGTTTGTGGGGGACGACATGAATGATGAATGATGACATTCGGCCCTGTGGCCCCTGATCCCCCTGGGGCCCCTGGGGCTCAGAAAAGGGCTTCTAATAAATGATGCTTCATGCTAAAAAAGACTGAAGCTTAGCAAGTGATTTATCTCCTATCCAGTCTCATCCAGCTTACTGCTTGAAAACGTACTCTGCTCTGATGTTACTGGTTTTAAGAAAGTTCAGCTCTTCCATGTCAACATGACATCTTTCAAGAAATCGTAATAAAACCTTGAAACAAGAAACTTTTAAGACAATTTCATTTGTACCAAGTAAATGTCTCGGTTACAATTAGTGAGATAATTTGACCAAAAGTATCCTGAACTGAGCCTGAGAAGATGCAGGGAAAAGCCCTTGTGAAGGGTATTGTGTCACAGTCTGACAGCATGAAACCACAACGCTGGACGGGACATCTGCAAGTTTGTGCCCTTCAATTACAAGACTGTTTTTCTTTCCCTTTGAGGAGTATATAAGCATCGGGTCATTTCAGTTCAGTGTCATTGGGTTCCTGTTTTTCAAAATAAAAGGCCCCCATGTATGGCGCCCTGTGGGGCTTGGTGCTGCAGGATCAGGATGTTCTGGACTCAGGATAACGTCTCAGCATCTCTTCACGTGACAGGACTGACTTTTATATCATAGTTTAACAGCTCTTTATTCACTGCACATTCATGTTCAATAAAAAACTATATCTATCTATCCATCTATCTGTACTGAAAAATCATTCTTATCAAGTCATCTAGTCTAGGTCTGACCCTCAAAAGCTTGTTTTCCTTCAAATAAGTGAACAGAATCTTCCAGCAGGTTGAGATAATTCAACTTATTTCCAATGCAGTTTCATAATACTTTGAAATAATGTGCAATAAGATCAAGGTCACTAGTATCAAGCTGTCACTCGATTCACTCGTATTACTGGACTACATGGCTAGAGGAGGATATTCCTCCAGTGGATCTAGCTCGGTTTCCATCCAAGTATTTTCTGCAAACTATGATGATGTGTCGGATTAGAAAAGCTGAATGGAAACGGAAAATTGTGACACCATTTCCTCAGTATTGCAAAAATGTTTCCACTCTCACATGAAGGGGAAAATGTTTTTGGCGACCCAGCCGATGGAAACGCACCTAATTCACTTTTCATTTCAGAAGTTTGGATGGAAACGTGGCTCCTAAACCTCCCCGCCCCCCCTCAGGAGCAGCCGCAGTGGTCCACCACCATGGAGGGGATCTTGCCGTAGATGATCTGCTCCTTGCGGTTGAAGTAGAGCATGTTGATGGGCGACATCTTGGTGGGGGTGCAGCAGGGCCCCGCGGTGCCCCGGGGGTTGGCCTTGTTCACCAGGTGGGTATGCGGGTACTTCTGAAGGTGCATGTACTCGCATTCCCCGGAGCAGTAGTTGGCCCGGTAGCGTTTGGGTGCGATGATCCAGTCCCAGCCGAACTCCTCGAAGTCGACGGTGAGCGGGTAGCGGCAGCACCGGGTCTCCACCGACTCCTCGTCGCAGTTGAGGCCCGAGTCCCGGCGGGATCGCTTGGCGCTGTCCAGGATCTTCACCTCGATGAACGGTTGCTGGACAGGAAACAGTCACAGCAGGATCTGATGTCACAACAGGAGTTTCTACTTACTACTGCTAGTATTACTACTGCTACTACTACTAAAACTAGTATTAGCACTACTACCGCTGCTGCTGCTACTACTATGATACTACTACTCTATTACTACCAAAGCGATTACTACTGAAACTACTACCACCACTACTATTACTTCTACTACTACAACCACCACTAGTATTACTTCGACTACTACAACCACCACTAGTATTACTTCGACTACTACTACTACCACTACTACTTGAATGTTACTTAACATCTCACATTGGTTAAAACAGTCTTTATTTCCCCAGTCAAGCCACTCCAGTCCACCCAGTACTCACCAGTCCTTCTTCTCCAGGTTCTGCTGAAGTGACGGCCAGGTCCTCTCCTTTGGAGTCGTAGGCGTTGATCTCAATCCCGTAGTTGCTCTCTGGCTGACGGAGCCAAGCTTGCAGCAGCGACTTGATATCGATGCTTTGCCAAGAGCCGGTGCCGGCGTCCGTGTCGATCTTCAGGGAGCGGATGCGGATGCGCGTGCTGTTGCCCTCCTTGGTGGGTTTCAGACGGGAGATCTGCAGGAACACCGTGGTGACCACGTCGGCCGGCCGGAGGTGGACCCAGAGCTGGGCGCTGAGGATGTTCTTCGGTTGGATCTTCGGACTGAGGCTGAACAAACAGCCCGAGGACATCATCCCATCATCCTGGGAGATCGGATTCGCTGAAGGAAAATAATAATTGAAAGAATTGCATGAAATCATCATGTTTCGTACAACCCATCTACCGGAACATACTCTAGTGATCAGTTACATATAAAAATATAAACATTATACTCTAAACTAACTATTACGTATTGTCATTTAGTCTTTAAATATTGTTTTCTTTAAATGTGGAATGATGTAATGTAAGGTAAATGTGTTTCCAATGAAAATCAAGATATATTAGATAGATAGATTTTTCAATCAAGTATCATTTTCTTGACCAGTGATCTGCCTTATTTCAAGATATTCACTATGAAATTGTACGTGGAATTGTCTCATCCAATAGGAGTTTTTTTTACTTGCTTCAAGGAAAAAATATTTTTTAGACTTGACACTCAATGGGAATCGGTATTTTTTGCAGCGTGGTGATCAACATTTGAATGCCTCAACTGGATGCCGTCATTTACGCCGTTACATGTTCTGTACAAATATAAACATTATGCATTTTATTCAGCCAAACACATATAAATGTATGGGTCTACGTGTCCATCTCTGTATCCCGCGTGACTGCTTGGACACGAACTTTACGCACAATATTTACGCGCGGATTCCGCTCCGCTTTTGCGCACGGCATAAAACTGAAAACCAAACCCCGGTATAAAACAACATCTGAACACCAGTTTAAGAACCAATCCGGCTTTACTCACGTTTGGTGGCCATGGTTATTATGGTCTCCGTCGTGGCGTGGTCCTCCTCCTCCACCCGGGGGTCATACTGGTCCAGGAGCTGCGTCACGGGAGGCGCTTTGGGCAGAAGCTTCCTGATCATGTCCCGGCTGATGTTGGGAGCTTGTTCCAGTCTGAGGATGCTGAGGATCTGCGACTTGATGCTGTGGAGCCTCATCAGCCTGCTGTGCTCCCTGAAGCCGCAGGTTGAACACTGCTCACCGCCCTCCGCCAGCAGCCTGGAGCTTTCATTCCCTTCCATGGAGAAGCCGACAGAGGAGGAGGAGAAGAAGAAGTAGAGGCAGAGCCAGAGCAGCATCCTGGGACTCTGGTTTCCCCGGAGGAAAACAGGAGATGAAGAAGTCAGGCCGGTAACGCGGGCTGATAACGGCTCGGCTCTGTGGCGTCAGGATTGGCTGCGATGGCGTTTTTTTAATTCACAAGGAAATTTAAAGACGTAGAGAGATTTTAAAGACTTATGATTGGCTGTAATGCTTTTTTTTTTCTTCAGAAGTAAAATTTAAAGAGGTAGAGAGATGTTAGGATTTTTTTCTTCTGGTAGATAAATAATACTTTCAAGACTGCAATGATGATATTTATATGATATCTATACCAGAAAGTCTTTCAATCCAGTCACTAGTACGTATTAAATTAGAACCAGCACCAACTGAAAGTTAGCCCAGTGTCTTGATGCCTCCACATTCAACTGTTCTCCTGATTTTAGATAATAAAATATGACATTTACATGACAATTACAACCCAGACAGCTCAACTGTTAGTCATGTTTATTTTATTGGAACATGTAACCATAACAGATTATAATAAGATTATAATAAAGCAACCATAAAAGACATTTTTCCCATTGCTATACCCACACTGGTACTAGTATGGGCACAGTACATACTGCCCTACTAGTACCAGGCAATGGAAAGGGTTTAAGCATTTTTTTTAGATTGAGAAATTCAAAAGTATTCAACATTTTTTCCACAAATTCTGAGAATAGTGACTAGCAGATCCTCAGGGGGCGTGTCTTCGGGTTGTTGCTGCTGCCTGAGAGACAAAACAAGACAAGAGAAACGCTTTAGCTTTTAAGCGGTAAGCGGTAGAGATGTGACTTAGGAAGGAGGCCATCAACAAACCACCCAAATATACTGACTGTCCTGTCACACTCCGAGAGCTTAAAGGGGCAGTAAGTCAGGTTTTTAACCTTGATTTAACAAGGTGAATCCCATTGTGATCAAAAATCTCTTTTTCAAGGGAGACATTACAGAACAAAGAAAAGAGAGAGAAACAAGAAGAAAGAGGGGGAGGGGAGTTTAGTGGTAGAGTTCCTTTGGTTTCAAGTCCTTCTCCAGGGTTTTCCAGGCAGAGATCATGAAGGCTTTCCTCCCAATCTCTGCTCAAGCTTTGTGGACAGTGTGGACAGAAAACAAATCCTGGGACCTCCGATTATACTGAGCTCCACTTTTCTGACCATAGGCACATAAGTATGAAGCAAGCTTTCGCAGAATAAAGATCGATGTGTGGAGAGAGACGGCCGAGCTGCCATCGTATACAAGGTACAATGATGAGTCAGAGATTCACAGTTGGTAATCTCCAAGCACCAGGATAAACTGTGTCTAACAACCAAAGGCACTGAGCTGATGCAGTCATATAATCACATGGGTTGATAGGGTAATTGATCAATACCAATGACTCATCAATTACTTGCCAGCTGCTGAGATTCCTGGCTTTCAAAACTCTTCAGACCAGAGTCAAAGAAAACCTCCCCACCCATTGCAGTTCCCAACCCCGCCCAGATACCTGCAGTCGTAACGAATCACTACACAGCAAATTTCTGGAGTCGAATAATCTGGAGTTAGACAAAAAAGTGTGAAAGGGTTAGATATTTGGAGTTTATTTTCTCATTTAGACTCAGCTTGTGTTCAGGGATACTCTTTGGCGGTGTAATATTTTCGGTGTTCATTCACGGGGTGTTGAGGAGCCTGAATCAACACTACCCCTGGTGCCCATTCAGATGTTTTTGTCGCGCCCAGCAGTCTTGACTTGGACTTCGTCGTGAGGCAGGTAAAAATGGCATTTTACTTCTCAAACTATATGTCACGCTGTTAGGGATTTTCTGTGTAATATATTTGTATATTTTTGATTGGACGAACTTGCTAGCTAACTGCTTAAATTAATGCTTGCTCCATACTTGTTGAATATAACGTTAACTCGATGGCTTCGCGCATTTTTCTCCATGATTTCGTGCATGAAATTAACGTTAGTTCTGTTCTTGGGTGTATTGTAAGTGAGTTCACTTTAGTTTACAGTGTTTCTAGTTCTATCAACATATTTACTCAACATGCGTTGTTTCCTTTCCATTAAACGGTAGACTCTGTACGGCTAGGACGGTACCGGACGGACGCGACACGGGATTTGCATTGAACGAATATCGACAAGGTGACGCCTCGTTAATTTCCTACTAGTTTGGTTAAGATAACAGCCTTGCCAGCAATGCGACTCTGTCTCCAGTGTTGGAGAGACTATTTTTCAAGTCAATGCGAGACACGGTCGCCTCAGTTGCTAAACCTAGCCTAGCTAACAAGCTAACAGTCGAGCTGGATAATGTAGGCAAAATAGAATATCGGACTGTTGAGGTCTGCAAGGTCTGCAGGCTTTCATTCTACCTAAAGACCATCAGGTGATTTCACTGATGAACACTCCTTCCAGAAGTTAAGAGGAACTTGCCAGTGAAACTACCGGGTGAGGTGAAAAGTTGGAATGAAAGTGTGCCATTTGTTGGCCCTCCAGGGCCCCCCAGCATATATGGTAGTTTTGTGGTGGTTGGTTTTATTGTATGTGCCCTGTATCCTGATGTTGTTATTTGTGATCCTCAGATTTGACTGTCCTGCAGCAAGATGGTGATGGACCTTCCTCCCCAAGTCTAACAGATGCATTGTCCATCTCCCCTGACGTCTTCCCCTCACACACAGGCACACGCAAGTTCAAAAGGCCTTACCCCCCCCCCCCCCCCCAGTCCGCCACATCTTTGTTTTAATTTATTTATTTGTTTTTTAAAATTTGATTTGTCACTTCCATTTGACCACACAATTTCCCAACTGTTTGGCTGCCCATATAGCAGTTTGTTTTAAATGTGAATTGCTGTAACATGTTTACACTGTGTAAGTGTATTTGAAATGTAACTTATTACACAAGTAGCCTAAGTAACCATGAAGTTTTGAACTCACTGTATGGATTTGTTAAATAAAAGACATTTGTAGTAATCAAAATGGTGTTTTTGTAGTTATTTTCACCTAAAGCCTTTTAGTTTTGAAATATTAACTCCATAAGTGTTAAATGAAACATTTGAGTGTTGACTGTTAACACTATGGAAGAGTTCACGTTAAAATTAACTCAAGGTGAGTTGTATTTTACTCTACATGGGATTAGTGTTTTAACTCCCACAAGAGTTCAGTTTTAACTCCTGAAAAGGGTTAAACAATCAACTCCCAGAAAAGAGTTACTTTAACTGCCTTAGTGTATCGATGGTCTCTTATATACACTCAAATTGAGTTGATTTGAACTCTCAGAGAGTTTATTCCAAAGGCCAGAATTTGCTGTTTAGCAAGTCAACAAGTCAAAACTTGCAAAGCAACATCGTTGTCAACTTGATTCTAGAGTGCAATGAGCATCAATGACCTTGAAACACTCTCACCTTTATTCACGATTCTAGAAGTGATGACCACGTCCACGTCCAGGTCCATGTCCATGTCCTTTCCCATGCTTGTGCTTTCGGTGATGGCCATGGTGCCCATGCCCGTCATCATCACTACTGCTATCGCTATGGCTACTATCATGGTGATGATCAGGGCTACCCTTGTGGTCTCCATGGTGATGATGGCGGCGTCTGTCTCCGTGGTCTCCCTTGTGGCGGTCAGAGCTGTCGCCGTGGTCACCCATGTAGTGGTCAGGGCTGCCTCTGTGGTCACCCATGTAGCGGTCAGAGTTGCCTCTGTGGTCACCCATGTAGCGGTCAGAGTTGCCTCCTTGGTCACCCATGTAGCGGTCAGGGCTGCCTCTGTGGTCACCCATGTAGCGGTCAGAGTTGCCTCCGTGGTCACCCATGTAGCGATCAGAGTTACCTCCTTGGTCAACCCATGTAGCGGTCAGAGTTGCCTCTGTGGTCACCCATGTAGCGGTCAGAGTTGCCTCTGTGGTCACCCATGTAGCGGTCAGAGTTGCCTCCTTGGTCACCCATGTAGCGGTCAGAGTTGCCTCTGTGGTCACCCATGTAGCGGTCAGAATTGCCTCCTTGGTCACTCATGTAGCGGTCAGGGCTGCCTCTGTGGTCACCCATGTAGCGGTCAGAGTTGCCTCCTTGGTCACCCATGTAGCGGTCAGAGTTGCCTCCTTGGTCACCCATGTAGCGGTCAGTTGCCTCCTTGGTCACCCATGTAGCGGTCAGAGTTGCCTCCTTGGTCACCCATGTAGCGGTCAGAGTTACCTCCTTGGTCACCCATGTAGTGGTCAGGGCTGTGACTGTCTCCGTGGTCACCCTTGTAGCGGTCATCTACATTGTCATCCTGGAGCCCCTGGGGCCCCTGGGACCCCTGGGACCCCTGGGTCTGGGTCCAGGTTGAAGCCAAAGGGATGGGTGCTATCTGTAGGGGACAAATCAGAGGACAGAAAGAATTTAAGTACGTTTGAAAAAGTGATCGCTGTGCCAACAAAATGATTAATAGGATGAGATTAAACCAAATGATGGTACTTTTTAAAGGACAGTTGGTCCTAGATGCACCAGGAACACAACCAACATCACTAATAGACGTTTTAATAGTTAAAGTGTTTGATGGTGGATCTTTCCTTTAAGTTTCATTCCAAAATAAGAGCTTCAGCACATTAACCCAAATTACTTTTTAAAGGATGGTAGATAACTTTAGTCCTTGGTTGACTAAACTGTTTCAGACTGTATCTTCTGTCTTACTTATTGAAATATATAAAGATATAATCAATCAATCAATAAGAATGATACAGATGAAACAACGGTGATGATTTTGCCCCAAAACTGAAATATAGTCATTTGGAAATCTGTGACAAAAAGGTAAGAAAGGGAAGTGATAAAAAGTCTTACCTGAACTAATGTTGAACATTTTCCTTGGTTTGTCCTCATGACAGATGATCCATTTATAATATAGCACAATTATAAAAACAGGGTGGCACCTCTTTACACTGCCAGTTAAACCGGTTTGACATGAAAAGCTTTCTTGTCACCGTCGTCAAAGTGCATCA
>JAXDDX010000241.1:292500-425000 GCA_034670405.1 Hoplostethus atlanticus
AACCCTTAACTTTCCCTTAAATACCCTTTAATTTTACTCAAAAGCCTCCCCGGTCTTCCCCCGCCCCCCCCGGGCCCTTTTGGAACGACGACCAGACCAACCACTTGGGGTGACCTCTACTCTGTCACACCTACAGCACCAGCTGCTCCCTTCACGTCTAATATTGATACTACTAACCTCCCCGATACTACTCCTCCTCCAACCAATACTATGGAGCCCACCGATCCTATTATTACTACTCCAACCAATACTACTAACCTGCCCGATACTACTATTACTACTCCAACCATTACTACTAACCCCCCCGATACTACTACTACTACTACTACTTATCTAACCAATGCTACTTACCACCCCAATACTACTGCTAGTACTACTACTTATCTAACCAATACTACTTACCCCCCCAATACTACTGCTAGTACTACTACTTATCTAACCAATACTACTTACCCCCCCAATACTACTGCAAGTACTACTTATCTAACCAATGCTACTTACCCCCCCGATACTACTGCTAGTACTACTTATCTAACCAAAGCTACTTACCCCCCCAATACTACTGCTAGTACTACTTATCTAACCAATACAAATTACTCCCCCAATACTACTGCTAGTATTACTTATCTAACCAATGCTACTTACCCCCCCAATACTACTGCGAGTACTACTTATCTAACCAATGCTACTTACCCCCCCAATACTACTGCTAGTACTACTTATCTAACCAATGCTACTTACCCCCCCAATACTATGGCTAGTACTACTACTTATCTAACCAATACTACTTACCCCCCCAATACTACAGCTAGTACTACTTATCTAACCAATGCTACTTACCCCCCCAATACTACTGCTAGTACTACTTATCTAACCAATACTACTTACCCCCCCAATACTACTGCTAGTACTACTACTTATCTAACCAATGCTACTTACCCCCCCAATACTACTGCTAGTACTACTTATCTAACCAATTCTACTTACCCCCCCAATACTACTGCTAGTACTACTACTTATCTAACCAATACTACTTACCTCCCCAATACTACTGCTAGTACTACTTATCTAACCAATACTACTAACCCCCCGGTTACCACCACCACCACTGGTCCAACCAGTTCCACCACCTCCCCCACCTCCACCTCCACCTCCACCTCTCTTGTTTGTCTCGATGGAGGGACGAAGCGGGCCGGTGTCTGCTTGTGTCCTGATGACTGGACTGGACCGACGTGCTCAGTAGGTGGGCAACACAACCTTTAATACACATGATAGACATATCATCCTTGAGCCAGGTCAAGGTTTGTACTTTAGCATTGTTTACTAGCATAAAGGATATTCACATCAGATGTTTTTTTGTTAATAAACCTTTATTCGTATTGCTGGTGACTAAATGTTGAAGGAATACACCAGATTGAAGAGATTGGCCTCAATGTCCTAACAAGACAAGAACATAAACACCAAAATCATGTGCCCCCCATGGATTGTTAGCTCCGGTGCTCAATGCTAACACTTAGCATACACTATGTTGAGTGATAGTAGGCTCCAGGCTAACACTTTAGCATGCACTGTTGAGTGATATTAGGCTCCAGGCTAACACTTTAGCATACACTGTATGTTGAGTGATAGTAGGCACCATGCTAACACACTTTGTTGAGTGATAGTAGGCTTCATGCTAACACTTTAGCATACAGTATGCTGAGTGATAGTCAGCAACAACGTATTCATCCGCTGTGTAGTGATTTTAACTGTACACAGTCTCCCATCCTCCACCACCTTGCTATGGAAACAGGGAAAATAGTCCATGCTAGTTCAAAACAATGTTGCTTTTGTTTCACGTCTTCATTTCCCCTCTGTTAGCATGGAGCCAGTCTACCGGCGACACATGGATGGTGTCTGTTATCATCACTTAACATAAATAAATTCACCAACAGGCTAAGCTCCAAAAACCTGATGCATTCTTGTTAAACGCGATTTTCTCTTGTCCGATTAGTAAATTTCTGCCAAGCAAATAGAACGGATGGATTTAACTTCCCACGCACCCCCATTGGTTGGTTTGGATATTCTGAGGAAGTTTGTCCAAATGAAACAAATAGTGGTAAGTTGATGTCAACCATCTAGATCTACCATTCATCTACCTAACCACCTATCCATCTATTAATCCACCTATAATAAATCTATCTATCTATCTATCTATCTATCTATCTGATGTGAGGTTCTTTTTTCCTATATTGATGATGAATTGATATTTCTTTGTCCAGCTGGCCTACCAGAAGCGTCGGCGAGATGTTTATTCCAGGATGGATCACCAGCGTTCGAACGGCCACAACGTGTCAAATGTAACCTGACACTCAATGAGATACAGGAACAAGTAAGAACAGAGGAGCTCCTCCCTCCAGAACGACCACTTCCCTCGTTTGATCTGTACTGTGTTGCAGCCTTTCTTATTGACAGGAAATTGGTAAAAACCTGCGGACGATTAGTGGTTTTTCACCGTGAAAACAAAGATTAATTTGTGCCGTTTTCCCAGCACCTAGTACCTGACAAGTTTACTGCCATCAGCTACATTCTGGGTATTAAAGGGTATTAAAGGGTATTAAAGTCTTTGCCAGCGTGAAAAGTTGCCTAGTGCAGATTTAAATGAAAACTGAAGGAATAAATAAATAAATATGTATAATCTCTTAGCTTGGCGACCCAAACTTGGAGACGTTGGCGGCCAGCGCTCAGATCCTGACGTCCAGACCTGAAAAGCTGACTGCTGATGACGTCATCACCGCAGCCCAGATCGCCAACACACTCCTCCTGTCTGCTAACGCCACGGAGGTATGTGTTTGGGTTTATGATTGATTGACTGGGAGCATCAAATAGTGTTTTACCACCTGGTTCAGAAGAAACGTTACCATGAGAGAACCACACAGCAGAATGGTGGTTGACCTGGAAAAGATCCCTGATGCTGGAATAACGTGAGATTTACTCTGTACGTGTGGTTGTACTGCAGGGTGTCAGGGTGGCGGCAGTCGCCACTATCAGCCAGTTGCTGAACGCCAGGACACCGGTTAGCACCGAGGAAAACACCGCTGCTCTGAAGTACACAGAAAATACTCATCTAAACAATTCAGTCTTAAATCTGCCATATTGTGTATGTGTGTGTGTATTTGTGTGCATATATGTTTACATCCCATTTCCGACCAGCCTCACGGTGACCCTGGACCAGCTCTCCCTGAACCAAAGCGTCACTCTCAACACATCGCAGTCTCAGCTGGTCCAGCCCAACCTGGTGGTCCAGTCGGCCCAGATCCCTTCTGAAAACACACAGGGAGTCCAGTTCACGTCACTCTCGGGTCAGTGCCTCAGGCAGGGAGGGCTTCAGGTACTGTACCCCCTCTGGTGGCCATGTTGGAGGTCGTCAGCTCTGAACAGCTAATTGTGTTTTTGTCTGTCTCAACAGAATTTAATCTTCATGGTTAATCTCTGTCTGTTTCTACTGAACTGATCATTCATCTGATTGATTTAGTGTTTAGATCATGTAGCTTGTTAGCTAGCTAACCATAGTATCTGGTCAGCTAACCATAGCATCTGGTCAGCTAACCATAGTATCTGGTCAGCTAACCATAGCGTCTGGTCAGCTAACCATAGTATCTGGTCAGCTAACCATAGTACCATAGTAATAATTCTTATTCCCATTGTTTAGGAAAAACTGCAAGTTTCGTGGCTAACCGAATTGAACTGAACACCAATACTTCAGAAATCGTTGTGGAAGATGGGTTTGCTGCTGATGTGGTGATATTAATTCAATTCCCCCCCGGTGAGACGAAAAGACACAACGTCCTCATCCACACTGCAGAAAATAAAACAAACACTACTACTACTGCTACTACTACCACCACCACCACCGCAACAACTACCACTACTATTGCCATTACTGCTAGTACTGCTAGTAAAACTACTCAGTGCTACTGCAACAATACTACTACTACTGCTTGTATTATCACTACTACTATCAGCATTGCTGCAGTTATCAATACTACTACTATGGATAATAATAAACCTCTCTCTCTGATGTCTGAAGCTGTCTGGAGTCACTCAACACCGTCCAACGTCTCTCTGGGGATTGTCCTCTACCAGAACGACCATTTCTTCAGGTCCAGTCGCTACAGGAAGCAACGCAACACCTCCATCAGGGTCCTGTCAGCCAATATTAAGGGTCAGGGGCGCGCCGTGGTGCTGCAACATGTGGAGATGCAGTTCAGATACACCGTAAGAGAGACGCGTTTTATCATCTTTATTTAAAGGGGCAGTAAGTGATCGATGACCTTAACAACATCTTTTGGTGACCAGTAGGAACAACCTTGAGAGAACTTACTTCCAGTCTCTCTCACTGGGGAAAGTGTGCATGCCCTATTAAGCATCAACCTAGATCCACGTAGATACACATCCACACCTCCTCCTACTGAGCAGCTCCACTGGGGCAGTTAAAGGTCTACTGCCCTGTTTAAGGGCACCGCGGCAGGAGAGTGCTGCCCATTCAATTCCCCCACCCAGATTCATGCCCTTGCACCATGAACCGGTGTGAACCGGGTGACTGTAAAACCCTGGTAGCGAGCAAAGGACACGGCTGTTTATTATTGCATTTTTATTTACGTCCATTTGTTAATTTATTGACTTTGAATCTGCGTTTCTCTACAGGGATCATTAAAGTTTTATCACTCTCTCATAAGCCACAACACCATAAGCCACCAACTGATTACCACTTCTGTTATAAATTGGTTTGTAGGCTCAATAAGTCAATATCATAAAAGCTTTTGCAGCAGCTGCAGCATTCCAGCATCGTCCGCATCAAATATCAGCCTTCATTGTTGCCTCGCGATGCAGCATTGGATTTATTCTTCTGATGCTGATTGTCTAAACTAAACTAAATGTTTCATCTCAGTAGCGTTATGGAGTACATGTGATCCTGGCCTCAGAGATGATCATGTTCACAGGTCTGTTTTGTTCCTTTGACTGTAGCAACACGTTACATTACTGCTGTACACATGCAGTTATCCTTGTTGTTGTTCCAGCCGATGCCCGGTGCATC
Source organism: Hoplostethus atlanticus (assembly GCA_034670405.1). NCBI lineage: Eukaryota > Metazoa > Chordata > Actinopteri > Trachichthyiformes > Trachichthyidae > Hoplostethus > Hoplostethus atlanticus. Next base: position 297,578 of record JAXDDX010000241.1, read on the forward strand.
GCTGCATGACTACGCCTGTGTGTTCTGGGACTACACGCTGAATGACTGGAGCACCGAGGGCTGCGGCAAAGGAAATGCGTCAGACGGCGTTCTGCGATGTTTCTTGCAACCACACCACGAGCTTCGCTGCCCTGGTGGTAAATGTCTCTATGGTGACGCTTTATTCCAAAGAAGGGGTAAAAATGTTTTACCAAACGAAGCTTAGAAACAGGACAACCATACTTTGTTCAGCCAGTGTGGCCGTCATCGCTCATGCTACCCAGTTCTTCTGTTTACTCCCAACAAACCAGACAACATTTAATCTTATTTAGTCTTATTATCTTAGTCCTCATATTTAGTCTTACAACCTTATTTTTCTTGAAAGTGGAAAGAGTTTGCCGCTGAGGTGAGATCACTGGTTTCAAGATCATGTGAACGTGTTGAACGTCTTTGTGAAGTAAAATTGTGAAATCTAAAACCAATATAATTTTGATTGAAACCAAGTGAAGTTTTTTCCCACTTGTAAGCAATATGGATTTTAACACTAAATAATTACAAATAAATGAATAGACTTATTAAGTGTATTTCAGCGTTTGATTCACTGTTTGTTTCCAGTCATTCACGGAGAATCATGAGTACGCGAAGGTCCTGAGCTACATCAGCATCCTGGGACTTTCCTTCTCCATCCTCGGCTTGACGATAACAATCATTTTCCACATTTGTGAAAGGTAAGACAGGACAGACCTGTCTGTTTCAATGACAGCCTTCAACCTGTTGGTCATGTTAGCGGTTAGCTTAGCTTTCCCTCAACATTTAGATGCCTCAGTCAGATGGTTGGCCATGACTCTGCAGGTTTCTTTGGGATTCAGGACTTTTTAATTTCTTTTAAAAGTAAAGCTCTGAACTCCAAGATTGTGCTGGTGAGTGTCTGCATCAGTCTACTGATCTTCAACATCATCTTCCTCTTCGGAGTAAACAACAAAGAGACGGATGCCAAGGCGGACATCAACACTAAAACCAACACCATCCCTCGTTCGGATGTATACGTTGAGCCGGACCACGGCCCGTGCACGGCGGTGGGCGGCTCTTCTACAGTTCTTCCTGCTGGCAACCTTCGTGTGGAACGCTCTGTATGGCACGCAGGTGATGCTCCTCATCCAGCAGACACGCCGCAGTCTGCCGCCGTCCTGCACCGCGCTCACCGTTACTGCTGGATGGGGTACGAGACTCAACACGTGAAATGTGATCCAACGCATGTTACTGATTTTATTCCAGAGGATGTAGAAAAGGGGTTTTGATATTTCATTGAAACTCTGACTTCCTGTTTCCTCGTAGGAATACCAGCCATCGTCGTGGCGATCACGCTAGGAGTTACCTACAGGGTCAACCAACCTTTGGGATACAGACGGGAGGACTTGTGGGTCAATTATAATCTTTTATTTCTCTTCTGTTCTAACATAAACCCTTATCTTGAGTGGAAAACCTCTAAAACCCATGTAAAACCCACAGGTGAAGACAACACGTCCAGGTCTGTTCTCTGGAGGTTGTTGAAAGGCATTCTGGGAAACGTAGGAAATCAGTAGCTGAAGTAGACATTATTACCATCATCAATAGAGCAATAGATTGACGAAATGGAAGAATACATGAGGTTGTCACTTATCTTTCCAGAACATATAATCATTTAATTATACTTTTGTTCACTTCTCCTTTTTACTCCCCCCCCCCCCCCCCCCACCATCTCACCTCCTCCTGTGTCTGTTACTTTTTTCTTAATTTTTCTGTTTTTGTCTTTTGACCCTGAAGCTGCTGGCTTGCAGCTGAGGACCAGCATGGACGATTTGACTTTGGGAAGCCAATGTTCTGGGGGTTCCTCATTCCCGTCGGTCTGGTCCTCGTCTACAACATCATAGTGTTGATCTACTTTGCACTGAAGACATGCAGGACCAACCCCAATCTAACCAGGTAACCCAACATTGAGGGAGGAGGTGTTACTGTATCTACCAGTTTGAAGTATAAACAGTATCTGACAAAGTACAAGTTAAAAGAACAAATACAACTGCATGAGGAAGTCAATACCACATGATAACTTCCTCCCTGTAGTACGAGGCGGTCGTCCATGTGGAAGAAGTTCCTCAGTAGTTTCTCCCTGGCGGTTCTACTGGGTGTGGTCTGGGTCCTGGGCTACCTGGTGCTCACCACCAGCACCAAAGAAAAAGAGTTACATCTCAGCACCAAAAACAGCACCAAAGAAGAAGAGGTACATCTCAGCACCAAAGAAGATGTACATCTCATCTTCAGCATCATCTTCTGCATCTTCACCACCACCCAGGTAGGTGCAAGGTACACAACGACTTTCTGGAAAATCAGCTGTTTGATAAATAAATTTGTTTTGGGACGCCTGAGGAGGATATCGCTCTCAGTATCATCTTTCAAAACATTTCTTAAAGTGCATTTTCTTTTATGTTTTTTTGATTGAAACTTTTCTTTTCAATGTGTTTTTTATCTATATTCTTGATTTTATGCAGTCTTGTGAAGCGTTGTGTAAGATCTTCCAGTTGGTGATATATTGAGCTATGGAAGTGAAATAATGTGTTGAAGAATAAAGGAGTAAACTGACTTTTTGGTCAACTGTATTTAGTCTCAGCCACTGGGAGCTGCCCAGTCCAACCAGTCTTCTACTGGTTCAGTGCCTTGCTCTGTTTTACTTCCCAGCCCAGAATAAGCAAAAGGAGTCTAACAATTTTCTCCTCACTTTTCAGGGGTTTCAGGTCTTCATCCTCTTCACAGCGAGAAAGCCTTCCTTCAGGCAGATGGTATCTAAACAGTGCTTAATTTGTGGCGGGGCTAGCCGGGGCACAGCCCTGGCAAATGCCAAGAATCGGATTTTGCGCCCTGGCAAATGTCTTACTCAGAATCAAAGCCCCGGGCTCTAACGTGCGACAACAACGCGTATTTTAAACTGGTATTAAACAACGTTACGTCCAGTGAACATTACAAGAGTAGGTGCGCGAGGCCGCGAGCCAATCAGAGCCTAATATGTAAATAGATACACGCACGCACGCACACACACACAGACAGACAGACTTGGTTGGGGGAGGCGAATTGAGCCCCGGCATCTCTTATTTTACAAATTACTGTATCTAACTGTATCTAACTGTATCACTGTAGCACTGTATCTAAAGCCATGCAGCATGCTTTTGTCTTTTTGCCACAAGGTGGTGCCAGTTAGTTTGATTAGAAATCAATAAAGTGGACCGACTTGAAACAGGAAGCCTTCAGTGGCCAATCAGGATTGAGTATTCATGTAATAAGCATGTTTAAAGTGATGTTTTGTTGTTTTAACAGCTTTTGTCAGTTTTAGTTTTTTGTGATGAAAATATTTCATCAGTGAATCAAAGTTGCAATGAAATTGAAGACGCGTCGAGTTTCATCAGCAGAAACTGGTTCACTAAAAAACTGGTTCGTATTGCTGACAAAATTAAAACACTTATACAGAGATCCTGTAGATCCTATATTTATAGCATTTTGAATGAAACACTCGACATTCAACTTGACGACGTTTGTCTAAAATAGTTCAGTTATGTTTTTTTTTTTACTGGTTATTCTTGTTTCTTTTCCTTCTGGAGAAATGTTTCTGGTCTGGGTTGAAATCCTGTGGAATCAAAATGAATGTACTGTTAGAGAAACGCTTGTGCTCTGAATCAGAGGATGGTCTGAGGATCAATAGGGAGCATAGGGAGGGGTTATCGATTACTGTTGGGGGGGGGGGGGTTAACTGAATCAGAGGATGGTCTGAGGATCAATAGGGAGCATAGGGAGGGGTTATCGATTACTGTGGGGGGGGGTGGGGGGGGGGGGTAACTGAATCAGAGGATGGTCTGAGGATCAATAGGGAGCATAGGGAGGGGTTATCTATTACAGTGTGTGTGGGGGGGGGGTAACTGACAGACAGACTCTTGTTACAGAAGCATGGTTGATCAATGTATGTCGTTTGCACAACTGTGCCACTTTAATTGTAAGTGTTGTTTGTGCCTGGTGTCATATCTACGGAAGCTGAGAGCAGCCATGCAGTTTTTTAGTCTTACGACTTCCTTCACGAGAAGCCAGTCAGCCAGTGTAGGCCGACTGAAGCGGAACTGATAACGTCTTCAATTAATGACAATTGGTCAAGCCCGACTAAAGACTAGAACGATTAAAACATGTTGTGCACCATGGCTGCTCTCAGCTGTCGGAGATTCATTTAGAGCGTTGCCCTTAGCAGGTTTGAAATGTTTTGACTGAGGATTACCCAGAAACCTGTTGTGTCATTAAATTACTCTGAACATGAACTCCTTCTTCTGAGTGACTAGTAGGGGTGGAGGAGGTTTATATCAGCATTTTATATCAGCCGTACCGCGAGCCTCCCGCTCTCTGCTGCCACCCAGCGGATGGTGGTGTGTAACATCAGCAGCAGCCCAGGCTGGAAACACGTGACCTATCAGCAACTTTCTACAACGTAGGACAATTTTAATCTACATTTTATTGCAGATTATACATTTTACTCACCAACTATACAATATTTAACTTGATAATTAAAAATATAGATTGTAAAATATTTTTTGAAAGTCTTGTTGAATGAAGGGACGTGTGGGGAGTGGTAGGGCGGCGCCACAGCGCCCTCTATTGGCCATCCAACCAACTTCAGCAACACCGCCTTCATAAGACACATTTGTTTTTTTTTACACAGTAAAGGATTCATGTAGCTTCACTGAGAAAATCTGCTAAATAGTTTTTTCCAAAGTGTTTTATACACATACACCGATTCAGGCTATAGGTCCAGTTTTAACAGTCCAGTTTGGTTTCATCACTTTGAGTGTTCCTGTAGTGACTACTCATGGCCACCAGGAGGCGCCTTACAGCTGACAAACATTACATGTAATGGGATTACAATGACAAAAATGGTAACTGTAACCCATTCTGGATACTTTTATAAAATACATTACTTGTTGGATTAGTTAAACCATGTTTTAGGGGAGGCCAGGCTATGACACAACCTAATCATTACAACTGTAATTAGTTTAATTGGTTACTAGTAGCAGTGGATGATGATGATGATGATGATGATGGCTCAGATCAAATCAATAAATTGACCATTCAATATAAAATTCTCATTACATTAGATAGTGCAGCCTCATAGGAAGATTACCAGTCGGTCTGTTTTCATGTTCCTGCACCATGTCTGGAATATTGTAGGTACAACTAATATAACTCACTGTGTTATTGAAATCCTGTACATGTATTATTCTTGTTCTTCATGTGCTTCATTCTGCCGTTTTTCATCCTGCGATAGTTTGCGCACCGAAAAATAAAATTCCATGCACAGATTCAGATTCAGCTGTTTAAATGTCAGTCAGCCACAAGGGGGCACCCAAACTCTTCAGTGAACTTTCAGACTCAATGAAGGTCAGCTGAGACTGAGACCTGTATTACCCAGCGAGCCCAGTGTCTTCAGAGTCTGATCTAGAAGCCTCTCCTTCCTGACTGGTGATGCAGCGATGACAGCGGGCGCTCTGATTGGACGAGCTCTTCACGCCCCCTAAAGGACCTTAATGTTTGAGTGAGTTGGACGGCCTCACCTGCTAGTAAATACTATACACAATCAGATTCAACTTCCATGATCATGACGCTTCAATTTGGTCAGCCGCTTCCCTCTCATAACAACATGGCCTCCTGATTGGTTGATGTGATGAGCCGTCATGGGAACAGGAAGACGGTGGAGGGCTGAACTGACGGGAACCAGAGAAACGCTGACGAGGCGCGAACGCTTTTTAATGAGCATGTGTTCATTTTATTATCAGTCGTTAGATTTTCCCTCTGACACACACACACACACACACACACACACACACACTATGTGAATGTAGACACACACGCCACCATCTCTCAGGGTCGGACCGGCTTCTGGGAAACACCAGGTGTATGCACAAGTGCATTATGGGATATGTATTTCCGTTGAATTTCAACTTATATCAAGGCCACGTGGTCCAGGACCGAGTTAAAACGCTGTTCTCCCTCAGCAACTACCACAAGGTGCCCTTGAGCAAGGCACTGACCCAGTAGAGACTGGTTGTACTGGTCAGCTCCCAGTAGAACCAGTAGAGACTGTGGTTGTACTGGTCAGCTCCCAGTAGAACCAGTAGAGACTGGTTGTACTGGTCAGAGAGATCTCCAACAGCGTCTCATCGCCAACCAGCACTGAAACAACTGTTCAGGTCAGTAGGTAGAGCAAGGCACTAACACTGCCAGGGTTGGGGGTTCAATTCCCACTGGCGCTGCCATGCTGAAAGTCTTTTCATTCATGGTGTTGCAAGATGGAGGTTTTTGCTTTTTGTTTCTTCTTTTCCATGCCATGACTTCCTGTCATTGGCCCCGCCCACTTGACTCACTCAGGAAACAATAGAGTCTCATGGAAACCCCCGTTACAAATCATAGTGAATAATCGGCTTTGTCGCGCTCACAAACACACCGTGTGTTTCCGAGGCAACGGCTCAGCGGATCCAAGGCCTCTGAGGAGATCACAGATCCAGAACCGATAGAAGAGAAATCCCCTTTCAGACTGGTGAGTGTGGCGAGGAAGGACTCGCTGCAACAAGTGAGTTTAGCTTCTTACTGCATCACCTCATACTGGACTGTGCTGCGTTCAAGGAACCCACTTGTTTTGGGAAGACAAGAAAACTTTTTAAGTAAATGTCATGCAACAAAAATAAGTGAAACTTTATTAATATATGAATGACTTGATTAGATACTGGTCAGAAAACCAGTGATCTACTGGATCCCCTCCTGCAGACTGGGGGATCAATATGAAGCTCTTCATGTCTCTAAACCCTGAATCCTCTTTTTTTTTTTACTGCCGGAGCACATGAACAATGACCTCGCCACAAAAACTGTTTCAAATAAAACAAATATGATAGAACAAGATAAACAAGACAACAGGAGATCACAACAGGAGATCACAACAGCGTCTCGTCTATCTGGTCTGATTCTGGGGACCAGAGGAGATTCCCGGGCCGAAGACCAGCTGATTCACTCCATGAGTCATCACTCCTCAGCATGGGAGCTTTCTGGGGTGTGTGTGTGTGTGTGTGTGTGTGTGTGTGTTTCCCACTGAGTCACCGCTTGGCTCTCCACCTCTCAGCTGGACGTTCTACTGGATCGATGCAGATCCACAGACTGTTATTGGTCTGATCTGTTTCATAACTGATCTAAATCACTGAGTAACTTGGATGTGACGCTCTCTTCTGAGTGGGCGGGGCCAGAATGGTGACCATGCAAAGCATTTAGTTCTGCTGCTTTGGTTTTGACTTTCAAAACGTCACTAAAACAGAAAGAAAACCATCGATGGATCAACGTTCTCCCCAATGACAGAGAGAGGTGACTAAATTACCCAGAAACCTTCTGATGTGCAGACTAACCGGCCTCTCCAGACCCTCCAGGTCTCACTGGTCTCTCCAGACTCCCCAGGTCTCTCCAGGTCTCCCAAGACTCCCCAGGTATCTCCAGACCTCTCCAGACTCCCCAGGTCTCTCCAGACTCCCCAGGTCTCTCCAGGCCTCTCCGGGTCTCTCCAGGCCCCCCAGGTCTCTCCAGACTCCCCAGGTCTCCCCAGGCCTCTCCGGGTCTCTCCAGGCCCCCCAGGTCTCTCCAGACTCCCCAGGTGTCTCCGGTCTCTCCAGACTCCCCAGGTCTCTCCAAGACTCCCCAGGTCTCTCCAAACTCCCCAGGTCTCTCCAGGCCTCTCCAGACTCCCCAGGTCTCTCCAGACTCCCCAGGTCTCTCTGGCATGTTAACTCTGTCAGGGATCTCATGTGAATCTGGGGAATTAGCGTCTGATTGGCGGATGGATGAGGTGTTTATATCAAACCTCCGACAGGCCGAGCCGATTGGTCCAAACCCTTTTCTTCTCCAGTCTGTTCTTCGTCTGGAAACTCGAACCCCCGGTGTCGGTGACGGAGCCCGAATGCCCCGGCTAATATTAGAACGAGAGAACAAGAGTGGTAAAACAAGAAGACAAGGAAACGAGGCTGTTGCCCCCCGCCCCCTCCTGATTGGCCCTAACTTTCAGCACTTAGTTTTCTTGGGAAACCTTCGGCACGTGTCGTCCATGTGATCTCACGTGGGATTGTGGGTCGGAGGCATGTGTGGCGCTGAACAGCAGAGGAAAAAACACCGACCCCTTCTCGCCACGGTGAAGAAAACAGAGGACGGAAACCGGCAAATTCTCCCGGTCGAGACACCATTCACCTTGATTACCGGAGTCTGTTCAGTGTTAATACTGCTGCCTTCAGGGCACACGGGAAAGATTGTAGATATGAAAATACTCTTCTACAAGTTACCTTTACAGTTCATGTCTAAATAATCACTGTCCAATTGTCTGACCTCCATATCAAAGAGTTTGGGTGAAAACAGCATTCTCCCCTGCTGGCTTGAAATGACTAATCTGCTTCGGTCCCTCACCGAGACAGACGGTTCCTCCCTGGCTTACAGAAACCAGTAGATTTTACCTTTAAATTTGACCGTTTCTATACCAGAATATGGAGGAACCTCCATCACATCAGGTGGACGACATGACTGGCTGATATCTGATATCTGAGGTCGATATCATCCTGACATGGATCTTACCCCGTCAGATGTTTGGTTGAATTTGGGCCATAATGCCTCCAGAAGACTCAACAGTAAATTCTGATGACACCACGCTCACACATCCCAATCAATCTCTCCCCTGCTGGCTTGAAATGACTGTAATCTGCTTCAGTTCCTCCCTGGCTTACAGAAACCGGTAGATGTGACGGTACATCGGGAGATCAGGTCAGCTCAGGTCTGGATTTACGGCCTGTGATGATTGCCACGTTAGGGAACTTTCCCCTGAGCAGCTACTCAGGAGGGAAGGTCAAAACTGGAGTCATTTAAGGGGATTGGTATCTGCGCCATAAATTAATACTTTAGATAAAGAATATGAGAAGATAAAGGTTTTTGATGAGCAACGTTTTTAGATATCATCCACAGTTCAGTTGCTGCCCGACCTCTGGAGAGTTGAACTAGTCTTAGACGTCCCAGGTCACAACAACCCGTCCCCATGCATTTATATATTAATATGAACAGGCAAGATGGATGAACGTTTGATCCCTGCAGCATCCAGTCCACCCCTGTTGAAGTGTCTCTGCAGACCCTGAACCCCTACGGACTCCAGGGGGCGCCACTCCTGGCCTCTTCATTCTGCCTTGACCCACGTGCTGAAAGCGTCCGTCCATCCACGTGATATTTCAGACACCACTGGTCTGATTTTGATAAAACTTGACATTACACCGATTGGCCTGACGGTGGCGCTATAATTAAAGGTAAAAAACTAAATCACTGCAGCGTGAGCTCTCAGCTTCAGCTCTGGATTACTACTAAACTGTGAGCCAAAGCTACGCACCTGGTTTAGAGATGTTTCAAACCAATTTCTATTTCTCCCTTCACTTATAAACCATTGAATTCATCACCCAGGACCATCTGGTGAGACGCCTTCAGGTACGTGACGAAACAAATCCCCAATTAGGAATAATACGGTGACAGAAGTGCTCTTATTACATTCAACATCAGAGCTCCAGCAGGACTGACAGCTTTAGTGCAACAGGTGGATTCTCCATCGCCATGCAGCAGATGGATGTTTCTGAGGTAATGCTGCTTCACGGGCCTCCGAGGAACCAGAAGACTTTACAAGATGTCTCAAAGACTCAAAGATTAGACTTCTGACTGTGGCTGAAGAGACTGACTGTCTAAAACACTTTGTAGACAGAAGTCTTTACTGGAGATGGTAACTCGTCTAACGAAATGACAGCTCAGTGTTGGTACCTTGTAGCATGGAGGTCATAGGTCGTCCCATCTTGCCTCCTCCTGGGTTGGTGGAGCAACCAACCAATCAGCAAATCTTCCTGGATAAAAACAGGATATATTCTACATTATCAGTCTGTGTTGTTTGTCTTTTCAATGATGTTGGGACGTTTTGGGGTGTGTACTGTTTGCTGTAGGTGTGGCCATGGGTGAGCTAGGTGTGGCTACCAAGGTGAGGCTAGTGGCCACAGAGCAGGAAGTCACAGCAACAACAACGATGGAGGAAAGCAGGAAGAGAAGGACAGTGAAGCTGAACGTTAAAAACTCGGCTGCTTCTCCGTCTGCTTTACGGTGCCGGTTACCTCAGGAGAGATGCTGCTTCAAGGTAGGCAGACTATCAAGATGACTGACAGGTGTTGGGGAGGAGACTTAACCAATGAGGGGGAGGAGGGCGGGGCTAACAACACACTTCCTGCCTCAAGGAGAAAAGTTGCAGATTGCAGCTTTAAGCTTGTTGACCATTCCTCCCTTCAGTTCTCGGTGTCACCAGAACATGTTCTCCATCCAGGGAAGTGTCAGGAAACAGGCATGGAAATGAAACACTTGGTTTAAAAGGACCCAGGTGACCTCAGGGTCACACCGAGTTGACCATTACCATCTGATCCAGCACAAATCATAAACTTGGAGCGGAGGTGTTGGACAACAAGGTGCTGATGAGAAGCTGGCTGAGGAAGCAGATGGTTGGCGAGGGAAAGACACACCGGTGGACAGCATGTCAGCGTTTACCTCTTGAGTACAGCTGCATGAGACGGATCAGGAATGTCTTGCCTGGACGACTGAATGTGCAGCAGTTGATTGGGAGAATGGGCTGGCGTTCTCCAAGCTCACAATGTAAGAAATGTGTTGCTGCCATCACATTTAGAAACCAATGTGCCCTTACGTTCCTGTCTGACTGCACGATGAAGCCAGATCATTGTTGTTGGGTTTACTTTCTGCAGGTATGTGGCGTTGCAACAACACAATCAAATGCAAGCTGGTTTTAAAGCTGCAATATGCAACTTTTTGTTTGGTCACCATTGTGACCGATGACCCAATAAATAAATCAGATGTCTTCTACATTATCAGTCTGGGTGTTCATCCCCAAATCGCCCATTTGCCTGAAATCGGCTTTTCAATGATGTTGGGATGTTTTGGGGCGTGTACCATTTCCTGTGGGCATGGTCAGCGGTGAGCAACAACAATGCTACTTAATTAGCACTTGTCAGCTAGCTATGTTAACTTGTTAATAAAATACATCAAAACAGACCGCAACATAGATGCAATCGGAGGCTCTGGCCCCGCCCACAACCGGTCAGACTAGAGCGCTCCCAGTGGGGACCAATTAGATCTTTACCTGGATTCACCTGATCAGTACATCTGTGGAGGTGACATGTTCCTCTGTGAACGCTCCACCATTAAACAGCAGGAAAACTGTTAAACCTCAGTCACAATGTTTACCCTTCATCATAAACTACATCATGTCTGACTTTATGGGGACATATGAAGCCTCTGGCCTCACCTCCCAGGTGTTCAATAATACTGGAACTGTTTAATAGCCGTAATTATTGTTTACTGTCTATACCATAAAGTATCGTGCATGAATTCAACCCAACAGACGTTCAGGTTTCTTTGTGCCAAAAGGAATCATTGCAGTTTTTTCTCAACATGAACTCAGCGATGAATCATCTGACTGAATCATCTGACTTCCTACACAAAAACATTGTAATGTCGACCACAAACCAGAAACCCATCAGCATTGAGCTGTGATCACAACATACATAAAACTGTTCATCTATCATGAATCTAGCATTGTTATGTAATGTCATGCCCTGGACTACAGATAGTCGAGTACAATGAACCATCTGAAAGCTGAGGCAACAGTATTTTCTAGTAGGGAGCTCATATCTCCCGTCTTTCCCATGTGATGTGAATGCAGCATAATCCCCAAGATTCCTTTAAACCACTCAAGTGTAAAATCAGGCACACTGCGGGAGAGTCTTGTTTTTCATAGATCATCAATATTTGCACTCAGCTTTACTGGTATATTGCTGTATGTAATAGGGATCAATGATTCTGATTGATTCTTAATTAGTGAACAGATGATCCAGAGATCATTTAAAACTGAAGCACTTACAGTTGCAGCTTCCTCTGCAGGCCTGCAGCGAGCAGGACGAAGAAGATCAGCCGATTTATCATGAACTCTCCTGAGCAGAACATCCACAGCAAAACAGGCGGTGGCCATCTTGGACTGCAGGATCACACCAGTGTTGCCAATCAATCAATCAGTGGCCACAAACCCCACGCAGCAGCCGAGCTAGAAATACAACTTGAAATACCTCATGACACTCAAATGATCAATAAATCCTCTTCCTTCCCCAACTCTAATGTCTAACGTCATTCAGGGTCACATGAATATTTGTTCCATCTATTGTCAGGCTGCTGTGACCTCTGACCTCTGACCTCCTTACTGTTGCTTGTAATGTTTTGCTGCATTCATGTCATATCATATTTATGGTAAATATGAGCTCCTGTCGTGAACGTGTCGTCTCAACGTGTCAAACTCAAATGGACGTAAGTAAGTGGATCCCTGTTGCATAATCCAGCCTGATCTGGAAAACAAACCTCCTTGGATGTTCCCCCTGGAAACACAGACCTCACCAGCATGCCCCCCCCCCCGCCACACCACCACACCACCACCACACTCTCTACGGTTGAATGTCAGGTTACAGTGAATGGTTTGTTTCTTCTTCTGCTTGGTTGTGGCGACAGGATGGACAGAACAGCCTCGGTCTGGTCTGGAGTGGATTAAGTCCTCTGTAGAAATAATCTGAGCCATCTAATATGGTTTCTGCTGATTGGAAGCAGACGCCAGATAGCTGCAGAGTTAAGAGCCTGGTTTCATCTCATGACATCAGAGTCTCATCCCCAACTGTTGAGGCCATGTTGGCTTTTTACCTCCAGCGTCCTTGGTTGTAAAGCTCGGGGCTTTCCTCTCGTTTCTGCTTGTTTTGATTGTGCAACCAGTTAGTCACAACACACAGGAACACAAAATCTCATATTTCTACCTTGAAGTTCTTTTTAACACTAAAGTTGAGACTAACTTCTCCATATCGGCTCATATTGATCTCACTCTGATCACAACAGATCTCCACATGATCTGAAATAAGAGTCATTTAATCTCCTGAATATGAAACCATATGTCACATGTTATGGTAGGAGGTGATCCATTATATACGTCACATGTTATGGTAGGAGGTGATCCATATATGTCACATGTTATAGTAGGAGGTGATCCATTATATATGTCACATGTTATGGTAGGAGGTGATCCATTATATATGTCACATGTTATGGTAGGAGGTGATCCATTATATATATGTCACATGTTATGGTAGGAGGTGATCTATTATATATGTCACCTGTTTCCAGTTGATCCTCGGCTGTCTCCTCCGTGGTCCTCAGGGGTTTTAGGATGGAGGTGATCCCAGAATGATCCAGAACTGAGATCTTCTCTGTCTCTGAAGAGATGAAGCTCATGAATACAGACAAAAACAAGAACACACACACCGTGGATATGAAGACATGAGGTCAGAGGTGGTGTGTGTGTGTGTGTGTGTGTGTGTGTGATGTAATCAATATGATACCCAGTTCAGTTTAATAACAACAATCCCGTCCGCCTTTAATGTTCCTAATGTGCCTTAATCCATAGTGAGAGAGCCCAGCAGCATCACAGAGCATTCCTCACCTCCCACCGACTAGACCCCCCCCCCCCCAGGACTCGGTATCTGGGCCAAGTGCTGCTCTCATCTGAAAATTGTTCCAGTCCGTTCTGTTGTCTTTGCTGCGTTTAAGATCATCGCTGTTCCACAAAAACAACTTGGAACAGAATTGAACGCCTCAACAAGTGTTGGACATCAACCGCTGGAGCGTTGAGTGTTGAGCGTTGGTTCATGATCAGCGTCTTTCCATCCTTTCAACATCCAGGCTTTAAATTCAGCTCAAGAGTGCCTTGCGTCTATTTGATGTTTAGCTTAAGTTCATCATCCAACATCTCTAAATTACAGAGGACGGGTCGTAAGCATATTATTATATTAAGTAGGGACTTTTATGATAAATGACCTCCATTTGTTTTAATTTCTACCATATATGGTAAAGCATGCTGGGATTCCAGTCATGTGAGGACCCAGTTCAGCTCCTGACGGCTTTTTCCTTTTTTATGATCTTTTTTTTTTACCATTTTTGCCTGAATTGTCCTCGTCTGAACCGTCCGTTGTCTCTAAACCTTTATACAAGCAGGGAAACTAGTTAAGTGTGTTGCTCAAGGGCACACCGGTCAAGGAAACGAGAAGGAAACGAGGAAACGAGAATATCACTAATTCACTGGCCAGCGGCTTCCTTTATGAAACTGGATTTTATCAGGACACGATATTGTTGTGTTCCAGTAAATGTGTCCAAGGTATCAGGAATAAAGACTCCCTAATATAGTCCTACTTCATAGCGCCTGGCTCCAGATCAGCGCTGCAACCCAACAGGGGAGCGTAAACGTGTTTACAGGGTTCATCTGGGTGTTTTGGACCGACCCTTCCTCCAAGATTTTGTGTCCTTCAACTTTCCATAAATCCTGCAGAAGCGATTTAACTTCCAGCGGGTTGCTGTGTTACCTCTTCGGTCTCAGTGCACCTGCTGGCTGGGGAGGGAGCGTTCGAGATGAAAACCGTTTTACAAGGTAACCCACGCCAGCAATCTGCAGGTTTTATTTGTGTCTTGGGCAGACAGCTGAGCGCCACGCCCTCCAGATCCTGGCAGCTCAGCAGGCCGTTTATTAGTCACGTTTGTTTCGACTGCTGGTGGATGAAAAGCTCTCACCCAACTTGGCTGATATACCAATATGACCTTATCATCAGAGGGTGGCAGCTGACCTGGTTGAGCATCTTCCTATATCATTGCTGTAACTCCAATTCATGTTTTAACCTGAATGTATGGATCACATGCTCCTCTATGGCATGAGGAGGTTCTACTGCCCCTGGTCTTATGAAACCCTTTCAAACTGGACAAACTGAAACATGCCTGGTGGCCATGCTAACATCGTATGATCAGTTTTTCAACCGTGATCCATGGAGGCCGAGAGCCTGCAGGTTTCCTCTCCACCAGCTGAGTTCACTGACCTCCAACCAGCCAGGAGGAGCTAAGCTTTGGCTGGAGTGAAACCCTGCAGACTGTTGGCCCTGTTGGAATATGGTTGTCCATCCCTGGTTTGGAGGCTCGGCTTGCTGATCCTGTTAGACCAGTGGTTCTCGATCCAGGTCCAGAGCCTGCTGGGTTTCTGTTCTACCTGCTAGTTAATTGTCCCAGGTCTAACTCAGTCTCTGATTAGATGGCTGGAATGAAAACCAGCAGGGATCTGGACTCTGAAGACCAGGACTAAAAACCACTGTGAAATCTGCACCTTCATGAGGATCAAACGCTGGAGAACCTGCATGCTCTTGGCTCTCTGGTTTGATTATTAATAGTATTTACCTTGAATCCTCTTTAATTGCTGCAGCTATCCTTCATCAGTACTGTACAGTACAGTACTCACAGTACTCCTTCAGCATTATTGAATATAACCCTTGATTGTTACACAGTAGGATCACAGTATACTGCAACAAACTACTTAGCAGACCATCCTGTCAATTCCAACTGCTGAAAACACAGTAAAACTTGATATCACCAAACAATTCCTCTTGAGGATGCAGCCAACGAGCAGTAAAAACCTGCATCATCTACATCTGCACTTTGTTAGAGGATGAAAAAGGCAGAATAAAATTGACAATGATGACAGCAGCGATGACAACGGTGATTATGTCGTATCTTTCAGCAGCTGCTGGAACATCTCGTACTGATGGCAAACACCAGGAGCCATCTCTTCTGTTATGAGTGTCTGAAGAGCCTCATCCAGAATATCCTCCATCGGGGAAAAAGGCCTGTTGAAAAATGATGGATGCTACAAAGCGAACCTTTAAAACATGTTTAAAGGTTAGTAGGTGAGTTACGTCCTTGGATGGATCAGGTTCAGACTTTTAGAGATGTTAGTCAACCGGTCTGTGATGCTTCACACCAAAGGAAACCAAAGATCTAACGTTGGTGAGTCCAGCTTCCTCTTCTGGATCGGTCACTTCCTGTGTGGAGACGATTTCCCACCAGTGACCAAACCAACACCAGGATGTAATCTGGACCAATAGGGTGAATCTACGGTCTGGTAGTGGGGATGGGACGCTCTGCTCTGCTGCAGCATCACTTCATGGTTCAGACTGAGAAGGCGGCTGGAGGTTCACAGTAACATCTGGACCAGAGCAGCTTTAGTTATGAAAGTACAAGCTACACTAGAGAAGAACTTCAGAACTGAAGAATTTCAGAACTGAAAGCTTTGAAAATGTCCTTCCATGACTTTTCCTAGACTAAATTTCTGTACAAACCAGAGTTGTAACATTTTCAAATCATGACAGGAAGTAGAAGTTATATAATAAGTTATAAGTTAAATATAATTCACTTGTCTTGCTGGCCTCCTCCCTTTCTACTGTTAACTATGAAAGACTGCAACCTTGACTGTCCAAAAACATGAAAGTACACCAACACTGTTGTCTGTACATATGAAAGCTAAGGTCTGCTGTTGATCTTGGAAGGTGCTCACTGGAACCATCACTCATCTGACCTGAGAACAGCCTGGCGGTTTGCCTGAGGCCTCCAGTTGTTGATCAGATGTATATTACATCTGTCAGCTGGCGGAGGCTCGTATCCAAAGCGTCTTACAGCACTATTAGTGTGTGTATTTTTAGTATTGGTGGCCCCAGTGGGAATCAAACCCCCAACCCTGGCAGTGTTAATGCCATGCCACTGGCACTGCCAACTCATGGACACGGTCTGACTGGTAAAACAGCCTTTCAAGACAGGATGCCTCACAACAACCAGTGTACTACTGATGCATTTTCAAGAGGGATCTCCTCACTGATGCTCGATGTGTTTAGAAACTTAGCAACATTTCCGTTCTGGCTTGTTGTGTGGAACGCAACCCTTGAAATCATGTTTCCTTTCCTGGGACAGAATCTCAGAGGAGCCGTACGAAAACAGTTCATCCTCCTGTCTGTTGATTTGATTCCACTGATTAACCACCAGTGTGTGTGTATGTGTGTGTGTGCATGAGGGAATCAGTGCAGGCATGCATGAGTGAGCCTTTCAATGCATGCACCTGTGTGTGTGTGTGTGTGTGTGTGTGTGTGTATTTGTGTCTACAACTAAGGTACAAGTAATGCATGTGTGCAGGAATGCATCTGCCTGTTGTTGTGTAAATGTGTGTGGGCATGCATGTGTGTCCTCTAATGCACATTGGCCCGACACTGAACTCTCAGCCAATCAGCTTTTTTGCTCATCTCTGCCAGGACCAATCAAGTGAGGTGCATGCCAGGCCGGTCCTCAGCCCAGTGACTGTGGTTTGGCAGTTTGCGGAGCGTCTCAGAGGGAGGCCTCGCCGACGGCGCTGAGGGATCGCCTCCCGTCTTCCAGTCCTCTCCGCTATACAGATGGCTGGGTAATCTAATCTCATTTTCTCATCTAATGATAGTGATGAGAGCACTGCATGAATTGGAAACATGTGGTGTGCAGAGCGATGAAAGAAGTCAGTGTCCTGCAATAAAAAACAAAATGTCTCAGAATAAAAATCACTAGGCAGCTTTGCACTCTGGCGGCCTCAAGTGGCAGCAGAAGGTAACTCAAGTTTCATTTTTTTAATGTTTGGAGGACTTCATTACCCACAATTCATGTGAGGTGGCATCTGTAAAAATCCAAACTATATTCACATTAATACAATCAACTGTCCTCAGGAAAGTAAGTAATATTCACTTCCTGTGTGGAGAACATTTCCCACCAGTGACCAAACCGACACCAGGATCTAATTTGGACCAATAGGGTGACTCTACGGGATGGGACGCTCTGCTCTGCTGCAGCATCACTTCCTGGTTCAGACTGATAAAATAGGTGTATCTTTAGATTTACAGGTCGATGTTATGATGCATTTTCAAAGGTTTGGATTGTGCAACATTCAGTGCCCATGGAGGATAATGACTATATAGGAGATAAGAGGTTTCAACTCCTTCCCTCAAATGATTGACAGCACAAAATAAAATAACTGATTGTTTCTAAAGGATAGTCGGTAATCTACTGACACTTTTACAGACTGTAACGCTCCAGAATGGATTCATCGCATTTGGAAATGAACTACTCTTGAATTTGTTGTGAGTTTAAGAGCTGATGTTCATGTCCAGAATGTAACAGAAGTTAAACCATGTACATTTTTATCGGCTTTACAGAAATGATTTCAAACATTGCGGTGTCATTTCTCAATTGATAAAGTGAATAAAAGACCGTAACGGAAATACTGATCAAGATCAAATCAATAAAATAGAACAACAGTGATGTTTACCCCAAACCAGGACCTCATGTATGGAAACCAGCCCTCCTGCTGCAGATATGTTAACCAGAAGCAGACCTGGGTGAGCCTTCCCTTCTTTCCTCTGAGGCGTCCAGTCACGATGATGAAGCGTTCAGGGCCCTGAAACAGACCCAGAAACCTCATTCCTGCAGATCCTTCCAGCTGACGGGTGAAGGACTTGCACTTCAAATCTTGTACTGGTTTCCAAAATCTTATTTTTTCTCAACAAACTGAATGAATTGTATTTGTCAATACAATTCATTCAGTTTGTGGAAATAAGTCACAATACCTTGAAACAGGAAGTTATCTGCCTAGTGCTCCATGTATCATTCACCATCAATAAACCACATTACTATAGAGCCATCAGTATAACTCCACCAGTAGCAGCCTCTACCAGCCTGTCAGCCTCTAACAGCCTCTAGCAGCCAGCCTCTACCAGCCTCTACCAGCCTGTCAGCCTGTCAGCCTCTACCAGCCTGTCTGCCTCTACCAGCCTCTACCAGCCTCTACCAGCCTGTCAGCCTCTACCAGCCTCTACCAGCCTCTACCAGCCTGTCAGCCTCTACCAGCCTCTACCAGCCTGTTAGCCTCTACCAGCCTCTACCAGCCTCTAGCAGCCTCTAGCAGCGTGTCAGTTTTTGCAGTGTGGAGGCTCTTCATGAGAATGTGAGGTCAGTGAAGGTGTCGGAGCAGACAGCTTCATGGTTTTGATGGAAGATGAAGCAGAGCTCTGAGGTCCGGTAGCTCCACGCTGAATGACTGACTGGCGTAGGGAATAACCAAAGAGGTTGATGACCCAGGAATGCTCCCGCTGATTGACAGAAACCAGCGGCCTCTTCTCAGGAAAATGATCCTCGGTTCCAGCAGAAGGCTACTCTCTCCCTCCATCTGTAATCAGGTTAGAAGATCACCTTTCAGCATGGAAAACTAGTTTTGGAAAATCAATTTTGGATGCTGGCAAAAGAATTCCCGTTCATTTTTCATTTTTATTCTAGCTGCTCAACCTGCCCACTGGCATTCCAGCTCAGACGTTTCTTCTCCCATGTGTGCAGACACGTGTGGAGGTGGGAACCAGCAGGCCTGCCTTTTAAATGGTAGAAGAATGAGGTCGGAGGTCAAAGTTCAGATACAGAACAGCACTGCTGGAGCTAGTAGGGATTCAGTGTCTTGCTCAAGGACACTTCAGCAGGGAGGAAGCTTTAACCCGGTTCAACCACAGCCTCGTACTTCCCCATTTCATGTTCATTCATGGTTGTTTTTTAGTTTGCCATCATCACTGAAGACAGGAGTGATAAAAGATGAAACGAGAGAAGATCCATGAACGAGTCAAGACTCAACACTGCAGACTCAACACTCTGACATACCGACCACAGGTTGTTGTTTCCTGGTACTAGAGTTAACCGGCACCGTGAAGCCTCCACAGACGATGAAGCAGCAGACGGAGAACTTCCTGCTGCTTGGTAGCCACACCCAGCTCACCACTGGCTACGCCCACATGTGGATGGTACACGCCCAAAAAGAAAAGACAATTAGGAATGAACAGGCTGATAATGTAGAATACATCCTGTTGATTTATTGTTGCTTTAAACTTCCATCAGGCTTTCTGGTCGTTCTTTACTAATGGACGAGTGATTGATGGAGATCAATGAACAGTAAATATCATGAACAGGTAGAGATGATGATTC
Organism: Hoplostethus atlanticus; assembly: GCA_034670405.1. Classification (NCBI taxonomy): domain Eukaryota; kingdom Metazoa; phylum Chordata; class Actinopteri; order Trachichthyiformes; family Trachichthyidae; genus Hoplostethus; species Hoplostethus atlanticus. The sequence continues at coordinate 317,597 of JAXDDX010000241.1, forward strand.
CCCTCTGCTCTGTTTTCATAACCTGGTTGGGGTTATGTAACGTGGTAAAGAGGGAGCGATGAAATGGAGACTGGTGGATTTTTATGGTCCATCTTCACACCTTGTGAGGATGATGGATTTCAGAGGATCACGTCCAAGTGTTTCCTCCTAGCGAGGCGTAGAGCCGGCAGTCGGCCCCCCGCCGCTCCAGGCTTGAATTTATCGATGGAGGGATCTACGCTGATCTTTGGCGTCTTCCCCTCTGGCGGGCCTCACACAGATAAAACCATGGAGCGTAAATACTGGCCTGGGCTCCTCCCCTCCCCACTGAGAAGAGAGATTTGTGAAGGCAATGCGACCTAAGACTTTATGGTGTGGAACCACTGCTGGAAATAGACAGCCAACATCGATTTCACGCTTACTGCAACAGATCGATCAATATTTGTTTGCAACTTGTTTCAGCTGCTAAAATGTCCAACTGTCTTCCCAAGATGCAACAGCCACGGTGTTCATCTGTAATGTCTGTCTTCTTCAGTCTGCTGGCTGCATTGCATTCTGGTCTATCTCGGGCACTTGACAGGTGATCTGTGGGAAGAGCAGTGAGGAACACCACAGTGAGGAACACCACAGTGAAGAACACTACAGTGAGGAACACCACAGTGAGGAACACCACAGTGAAGAACACCACAGTGAGGAACACCACAGTGAAGAACACCACAGTGAGGCTGAGAGACGAAGATGTAGATCTATCAGATTATCACTCTATATAGTGAAAGGCGTGTGAGTGTTCAGTTATAGCATGACGTCGTAGAGCGAGGCATCATTTCTATAAAGCGTTAAGATGCTGACTGACTATTAAAGGCCTTCTGCCAAGATGATGTCAGCTGGCAGCATGAGACTTCACCATATGTGGTTTCATCTCATGGTCAAACAACAGCAGACAGGTTGGAGAGTGGCATAAACTGGGCGTCGGTCCAGCGGCAGCATTGTCCTGGTGACGCCGGGCTGGGTTCAGAGACCAGAACAAAAGTTGTGAAATCTAATATTGTTTACAGTCCCGCTTCCTGGGACGGAGGCTCATGCGTGACTGATCACACGCCGGGCCGCGTTGCTGAGGGACGGGGGGGGGGGGCGCTGAGGGGGGACGGGGGGGGTGGGGGGGGGGGGGGCACTGAGGGGGGACGGGGGGTGGGGGGGGGGGGCACTGAGGGGGGGCGTCGCGTTACGCTGATGTGAATGCGGCCTTTCTTCCTCCCAGACGTCGGCCCGTTAAATACACTCTGGGTCTGTTTACTTGATACTGAGCCAACTTCAGATACGCTCCTGGAATCCTGACAGGTGATTGGTCTTTGTGTGTGTGTGTGTGTGTGTGTGTGTGTGTTTGATCACATTGCTAGCTGACGTCAACTCAGTAAATTTGAGCTTCTTATGTTTTGTACAAATGATACATTACAAGATGTGTGTGTGTGTGTGTGTGTGTGTGTGTGTGTGTGTGTGTGCACGTACGTGTGTCAGCATCAGTGTGCATGTGTATTTTGTATGTGTGTGTGTGTGTGTGTGTGTGTCCAGATGACGACGTTCTGCCGTTGCCCTCTTCATTCCCTCTCTTTGATGAAAACATCAAAGTCGGTTCAAGTGGCGTTTGAGGTCTGCGTACGGTAAAACGCCCGGTAATATTGGCCCCCGCTGTACATGAACTCCCCAAACCTGAACAGCGTTCACTGCTGCTGTGGTGTGCGGTCGGCTCAGCAGTTACATCACTATATTATTCCATATGAAAACAGTCTTATACTTGTTATAACACTCATCTGACCTGCAGAATCACATTTGTTTTCTTAAGTCAGATAAATCCATCACAGGCTTCCTGACGGCGAGGCGGCTCAACGGACGATCCTCCTGCAGCTGCAAGTGAATCGTTTCCGTCGAGCAGGATGATGAGGAATCTGCAGACAGACCGTTCATCAGAAGACATCGTTTCTCCTCTGGATGTTGATAGGAGGCTGGGCTGTTGCGTAACGTCTTGCAGGGATTTTCCCTCTGAAATGAGAAACATGCCTGCAGAGCTCTGGACGTAGTGAAGCTGTATAACTGTCCATTAAAGATCAGCTGTCTTGCAGCCTGCGTCGCTCGGCCCTCGCTGAGCCTCGGGTCGACTGATGGGTCCCTCGGGTCGGCTGGTTAGATTTTAAAGACCTTTTTCAACTAATTCTTGGACCATAAAAAGGTCAGTTCATGCATTTACAACCCTGCAGCCCCTTCCTCCTTCCTTCCTGTTGGCTCTAAGCTGAGGTATATGAAGACTTAACTCTAACATAACTGCATCCTCAGGCTGAAATGTTTACTACCCGTATTCACCTGAATGTCGTCAGATCTCCATGTTTACCGTCCAGCAGTATCCTGAGGCTTCCTGTCCACATCGCTCCTCTCAAGGCTAAACACAACCACACATCACCCCAATAACAGTTTGGAAGGAAATGTTTTGGAAATGAGCGAAACCTACACAAAATCGCAATTCTCCACAACCATTCCTCCCTGCGGATGTCCAATCATAATTTCAAGCACAAACCCTCCGTGGCTGCCAGGCCTTCAGATTAAGATCGTCCTTCTGGGAATTCGTCTTCCCCTCTCTCCCCCCCCGAACCTCCTGACAGCCAGAGACTGCTGGCATGGCCTGCCGAGCCTCGCTCTCTGCTGAAACAATCAGGTAGGAGATATTTGGAAGGAATGGCCTGGCGGCGGCCCGCATCCACTGGTTCTGTCTGTTTGAGCAATCAGATTCCTGGACATGACAGGCCCGGTTGGACCGCCCGGCTCCCGGCCCCGGTCCCTGGTGGCAGATCCAGGGCCAGCGTTGATTAAGTGATGTCTTTTGGAAGCCTTGTTTAGTTTTGGTTCAGCCTTTTGTTTGAAACTCCAAGGAAAATCTCCATGAGAGCAGATGGTGGACACGCAGGACCAGCGTAAGGACACATGGATGTCCCGACCTTCCCTTCCCCGTCCGTCTTCATGACTCTTGAAGCATTATGTAAAGATGTGTTGGATAACAGCTCCTCACCTGGGAAGACTTACCAGTTACTCCTGGGTCTCCAACTCCACAAGCAACCAAAGGTAGGGAGGTCAAGGGTCAGAGTGTCCTGTACCCCGATGCTGAGATGATGAAGTCAACAAGACAAAGAGTATATATATATACACAGATATATACAACATATAGAAACTTAGATCAATGTAACTAACTTCCATATTTAAGCTTTCAATCTCCGAGGCCTTCACAGTCCTGTACTGTGTGATTGATATTTGATGGTCAGTGTACGATGTGTGCATGTTTCTATAGTGTCAATACTTTTTTTGTTGTTTTTTTTATCTATTTGATGGTCAAAGACAAATTTCACCGAAGGAAAATACACATTTTTATCTAATCTAATATAACCTCACCTCATCTGAAGTTAGACGTTCCATGCTCTGTGTCGTCCAATGGCAAGGCACTAACACGGCCAGGGTTAGGGTTTGACTCCTGTAGTAGTAGTAGTAGTAGTAGTAGTAGTACCAGTAGGAAGCTGGTCCATCATCAACACCCAATCAGCCCAGGTGGACCTCATGTCCTCTTATGTCCTCAGACAGTAAATCCCCATCAGTTCTGCTCAGGTCCGACTCACTCCAACAGCTGAAGATGTGCCGACAGAACCCTTTGACCTGACTGAAGCGATGCTAATGGACAACCGGTCACGCAGCTTCAATATCATTTTCCATTAAGACTTCAGACGCTCCATGGGGATACCAAATGTGATTTTAATGTGATAGACCGGCTACAGGTTAATCCATCCCAAAGTCACCTGAGCCTGTCAACACTCCACGTCAGCAGCTTGGTTGCTTTAAATGATTTGGGCGGGTAGAGAAGGTTTTTCAGCATCTCAGAAATAAAATCATATTTTTCTTGTAAAGTGACGACTGGGGAACAGGATCCTAAATGGCAGGAGTCAGGAGAGGTGAAGTGTTGGGTAGAGTATCTGTACAAACTATAAGTTCCTGGTCTGAGTTATTTTCTGGAAAATGGGTTATGGGTACTAGCTGAATCATTTTTAACCATCAATATATGATTGTTAAATTACTAGTGCTACCTTGGTATAACTACCATCAACCAATGAGACCATGTCTGTGTTTTCTGTGCAGAATGGCCATGCGTCTGGTAACAGGTGTTTCAAATGCACCAGGGTTGTGAGTAATGGCCAGGGTCAAGCTCATTCCCAGCCAAGGCCAGCCAAGCCTTGCTCAAGGAATGCCAGAGGAATGCTTCCCCCTTGGTCTGGGCTGCTGTGAGACCAACAACCCAGAGGAAGAGATATATTGACACCTAATGACAACACAAAGCAGAAAGGATCCACATTACAAGGACGCCTTCGGCCCGCTGAGCCTTGAGACTCGGTATGACTGGAGTGACTAGAAGAAAACTGGATTATGTAACTGGGTTTGATGGATACCAGGCTGAGGACAGACAGAGATGACAATCTCAGGTTATTGGGTAGTTCAAGGCAAGTCGGTACCTTTGAAATGTGTCTCAATTCAAGGCGTCACTTTCGCAGGTTATTTACCAGTTGGTGGAGGTGCATCTATTCTCTCAGTCCCAGGTTCAAACTAAATCACTTCCTCTCAGAAGTGATTTAGTTTGCTGCTGCTGATAGTATGAAACATTGCATGTCCATTACATCTCAATGAGACCAATGCGTTGACGGATGACACGCCCATAACAAGACAACCCAGGTGGTTTCAATGTATACTTGTCCGTGTCATACAAATGGGATGTCCACCAATAACACCTGACAGTAAAACCATTATAGGTTCCTATAAGAGTCATATATGTCTTATGTCTTAAAACCCTCTTTTTAGGGTAGAGTCATCTGTGTTGACTGATGGACTTTTGGTAGCAAGATATTTCCAAAATGTCTAAATAATTTAGGAATGAAACCTTTCAATGTATTGAGAGTATTTAGAACCAGTTCATCACTAGAACTGATTCAGAGCTGCGACCTGAATCACAACTGGAGACAAATCAGAAACAAATGTGGAGCAGAAACCAAACTAAACTAGATTACAGGAACAACATCTGTCTGAACATCTTTCGACTTGAACTCAAGGTTTTGGCAGATTCCTGATTTTTAGTTAATTTACTCTCTGCTATATTTCATCAAATGATCAGTATTTAAGATAACCTGGTTAGGACTGCTTGACGGATAACTAGGCACTTTTACTATGACTGTGCAGTATTGGCACAATTACTTTTACACTGAAAGAATGAAAACCTGCTTGATGAGTGGGGACCGCAGGGCTATTTGGATTTGGGCCTAAAGACCCATTAGAGGTGATTTCTGAGGATGCATGGTTCTGTTGAACAGCCTCTGCTGCTCTCGGTCTGCAGAACCAGCTCCATTTGCTGACTGATTTGACCATAAGTCAGAATCCCCTCAAGGCTCAGCGTGAGAAAACACAAGGTCCACGAGATCCATCTCTCAACCCCCCTCCCAGTATGTTTGGGTCTTGAAGATCCAGTGAAGCATTTCAGCTGCTTACGCTGATGTTGTTTTATTGTGTTTTCATTGTGAATGTTAAAGCCCTGGATGGGATGCCAGTGGTTTGGATGTGTGAGTCTGGCACCTCACGGCTGCTGCTCTGCCAAAACTCTGAGTCCTGGTTGCCCACTAAGTTCCATGTTGTTTGTAATGTTCTCATGCTGTGGCCAGAGCCATACCTCACAGGGTTGGGCAACCCTGGAAATAATGGGACACCATATTACGACACCGAATAAGAGTCATAGAAAACCTTGTGGGAAGACACAAGGCATTTCTTTTGGGTCAACATTAAAGCAACAAACATCAGAGTTGTGAAAAGTTGTGTTTATTCAGAAAACTGTGACTGTACTACTGGGGCCTTTTACTGTTTGTTGTACGAAACGCTGAGCTAAACTTCTACATTCCTGGGTGAAAGTTTTCACATTGTATAACTTGTTGAGGCGCAGGGTTTATTTTAGCAGCCTGAAGACGTAACACAGGCAACGTGACATAAATTATGTACTTCTTGAGAATTCTTCAAATATACAAGTCTGGTGAAACCTCCAGCCATGTGATATAACAGCTTCTTGTGTTGGTCCCAGCAGACAGGACTCCTCTACCCAGCATGCCAGAACTCTCCTCCCCCTCCTCCTCCTCCTCCTCACTAAATGCCTCCCATTATCTGTCTCTGCGTCTCACCCTGTCAAATTGACTCCATGTGTGTCTTGATGATCTGCTAGTCTTGGTTTTCTCCTCTGCTGTCTTAAATTTTCACCCTTTTAGTGCAAGTCATGTCTGTCGGCTTCGTGTTTCTGCACAGGATCTTTGCGTTGTGAAGGGGGAAAAAGCATCTAGGCATCAATTTAAAACCATAAAGGGTTTCATCTGCTTGTGGGTGGGTGTACGTGCTTGTGCATGCATTGAACATCCCCGCAAACCTCAAAGAGTCCTTGAGCGAGACATTTAACTCTGTTGCAAGTCCTTCTGGGTAAAAGCATCATGATGATCCAGAGTACTGCTGGTTTCCTCCGTTCATCGCATTCACCTGTCTTCCAGGTCTAATCAGAAAACAAAAGGAGCGGGGTTACGAGGTTACTACGGCCTGGAAAGTGAGTTTTGGAAGCCAGAAATCTCCTGGCCAGGTAATCACTGAATATTGATCCTCACCCCCTCCACTTTGTGCTGATCTCTACTTATCGTTCAATTCAAGCAAAACTGCATCCTGCAGCATCCAAGTCCTGCAGACCTTCTGAACTGTTCTGGATCAGCAGCTATGTGGCAACAACCCTGTCAGCTGAGTAGCTCAACTTTACATTGACAAACAAAAAAACACCAAAACTACAGAGACGAGGTCCACGTTTGGTTTGAGGCTCCATGTGTTGTAACCGAGGGTGAAGCGTAGAAGATCAACAATGTGTTGGATTGGGCCTCCAGTTTCCAGATACTCTGTTCTGGAAACCAACGGCTCCAAATGTTTCTTTTTTTCTTCTTCATCTTCTCCCTTTCTCGTGTTGCTCCCAAGGGTTGCCTTGACGGATGAGTTATGGTGCAGAGGACCCCCCCCCCCCCTAATCCAATCTGGCCTGGGATTCCCTTGTTTAAGGAAAAATAGACTTGGACGGGCTAAACGGAGAGAACAGGGGAAGGAAAGGGAGGATGAGGGGAGTAAGCAGAGGGATGGAGGGAGGACAAGACGAAGGACGAGGGGTGTTTGCGTTGGGGAAACCCTGGATGCTGGTGAGGTGAGAACTTGAGCGATTGATGTCCTCCGCTGTTGGTGGTGAGTGCTTCACAAGAGCCGATGTCTCCGTAGAGATTCTGTTGTTAATGTCTTTCCAGGGCTGCAGGCCGCTGCATGATGCCAGGGCCCGAACGCTTGGTAGGGGACTCCTTCAGCTGACATGACACTGGGGTGGGTGCATGGTTGAATGACCTTCCCCCTCCAGTCAAAACAGCAGAGTCCCTGCCACGCTTCCCTTGTTAGCTGCAAACTGACCTCAGATCACCCTCCTCTGCCTGCCGAGGCTCTGTCCACCAACTCTCTGCATGTTCTCCTCCTTATTGAGCAACTGGTTTCTCCAGAGGTTTTGCTGTTGATAGTTTTTGCAGTGCTTCTGTCCTGCTGCAGGTCTGCATTAACATGATGCTTGGCTCTGGAGGCTTGGAGAAGAAATGTTTTCACAGTACGAGTGTCCTTGCTGCAAGACGGGGAGGAAAGGAAAGATTTAAGGGTGGCGTACTGAGGGAGACCCAGGTACAGGTTCAAGTGTCCTTGAGCAAGACACTGGATCCCTGCCAGCTCCAGGCTGCTGTTCTGTAGCTGACCCTAACCCTGACCTCTGACCTCCCTGTGGACCTCTTCCCTTTCAACAACCACCACCGAGATGCCCTTGAGCAGGACTGTGGCTGTACTGTGTATGAAGGTGTTTATGCTCTGGATCAATAAAGGTTTAGGATCCTATTAAACACAGCAGAGATACAAGACTAGTTGTTCTGCAGCAGCAGACTAATAGGACTGGTAATACTGTGTTGGCCATAGTTAAGGACATAGTTAAGGATACAGTTAAGTCTTACAACACTGGTTTTCTACAGAAATTGAGTCTAGAGAAAGCTGAGATAATTCAGTTGAGTCTCCTGACCACAGCCTTGTCTTTACTGGTGTTAAAGGTAGTAGAGGTGGTGATAACAGAGGTTACTTACGATAATTAAAGCTTGTCAAAATGAAATCCAACCGTCTTCTCAGTCTGAAGGGTTTCCTTTGGTCTGAAGCATCACAGACTTTACTGATGGCAAGTTGCCCAGTGCAGCTTTAATGTTGGACCTCATAAACTCAACGTAATGACGTTGTACATGCTGCCCACCGTTTGGAACTGGAACCACTAGAAGACCAGATAACTGTTACTAGTCAATGGGACAGATGTCCACTGTCTTCTGTAATTCTGGCCTGTAAACAGAGTCTCCCTCAGGACAGTAGTACTGTGGTACTGTAGTACTGTGGTACTGTGGTACTGTAGCTTGTATCTAGTATCTTGTGGTCATCGTCAACCTCTAGGAGTTTCCCTTCACAAAAACTGGCCTTGGAGAATTCAGCAGAATTCCCCTGGATTGCTTCAAACATCCTTTTCCAGGAAGGATGGAGGCGTGATGGCAGGTGAAGAGGCTCCCTGTCTGGAGGCAGGATGGCTGAGTGCTTCCAGGTGCTTCTGGACTACGGGTCCCTGGTCCTCCGTCTGTCGCCCGGGGCCATGCTCTTCCTCTTAACAACCAGTAAATAGGGTTTTATCACAGCCAACGGAAGGCAGGGGATCGTTTACCAGCACATGTTCAGAAAGAGGATCCTGGACCTCAAGTGGAATTACTCCTGCCATCTGATCCAGATCCTGTTTCAGTCCCAGATGCTTGATTGATGACTTAAGTGGCTTGTATTTGTTTGGTCATGGACGCAGCTCTGGAACGCATCAACAAGTAATGAATGACATTACTCTTGTTACTGTGACCTTTTGGAGTCCGTAATAAATGGTGTTTTAACTGAAGTATTAGGGTGTTGCTATATTTTAAATCGCATCCATTACAAAGTCGTTTCACCATTAGCGTTGCATCAGAAAGTGACATCAAACCTGTTAAAGCATGTGGAGGAAACGTTGAGTTAACTAACTGTAATGGATTACATCTGTAACAGTAACAGTAACTTCTACTCATTTCATTCACTACATATTAAAAGCTCCTTAAGCTACTAGTAGATTTTGACACCAGTGATGTTGAGTGGGATGTTGGTGCTGTGTTGGACCCAGTGAGGTCTGAGGGCCCGTCGCTGTAATGATGCTCATTTTTCAGTGTTTTTACAACACCCATCATTTGTGAGTTTCTGCAGACCCGCTCTATCCCAGCGTTCAGGTTTCATCATAATAAAACATCGAAATAAAAGCTCCCATTTGTCTTGGCTGCACAAATAAAGTAACTGCAGACATGATATTTAGTGGCTATCGTTATGAATCCCTCTGACGGACAGCACAGTGTGTATATGGCAAGGGACTTAACGGGAACGGTATTTCAGAGTGGATGTGAATGCCAACGCTCAGTAGAAAGCTTTCCGCTCATATTTCTGCACCTATTATCCAGACAGGTGATGGGAGGAGGTGGTGATGCTGGATGGGCAGCAGCAGTTGATCCCATGTGATACAACAACAATTTCCACGTGTGTTTTGCAGGACGAAGAACTGAAACAGTCGACGGCCTCAGATCTGCCGAGGACCAGAAGAAGTAATCAAAACAGGCTGTACGTTTCCCAGCATGCTTTGGCCTCATACAACAGATATATGCCAACTGGTGATGTCATCCAGCTACTACCCATTATGGTTTGAATGTATATTCTGCTTAAACACACACACACACACACACACACACACACACACCTTATATTTACAAGGTGTTGCTGTTAACTCAGTAGTTTGTTGCTCTTGCTCTCTGAAGCTCTCGATGCCAAACCTGTTTCATAAAAAGCTCAAATAAATAAATATGATGATTTTTAGAAATCTGGCTCCAATTGTGGACCGCAAACAAAAATCCCAGCATGCTTTCATTTTCCAACATGCCTTGGCTGCGTTGAACAAGCATGTGCCACCCAGTGATGTCATGCAGACACTATAGCCATTATAGCTCCTCCCCCTGAAAGTGAACGTGGATGGACCAGCCCTGTTGACTCTGTTACCACTGAAGAAGAGACAGAGGTCTTGCCTTAACGCTGCTAATGTCGACGGTGGAGGCCCTGCTGTTGAAACAGCTGCAGGGGATTGTGGGTCCCCAGGGTGCTGCGATGTGGGTGGGCAACGCTGCGAACCACGGCCACTTACAGCCACATGCATTAAAGAGGTGTGACTGGTTGGTTATTTGCTTCGTGTTACCCTTCATCTGTCCAGCACGTTGTCAAGACTTCACCTGCACTCCTACACATTAAACTCAAAGTCACAAGGAAGCGGCGTTTCGATGGAGTCTTGCTCGGTTGAGACAGTTTGTTAAGGCGGGACAAGACAAACTGCGTTCTATGATTTGGAGCTTCACAAAACCAGATTCAGCCACCATGGTGTCTCTGGAAAAGGAAACAGGGTTTTCAAGGTTGTTCAAAAATCTGTGATGGTTTTATTGGTTGGAGGTTTTATGTACGTATGAACTGGAACATCACCAAGTAACGCAGCTTTCCAGGAAGTCAAATCAATGAGATCAAACGCTATTATATGGAGAATTAGCTCACAAGGTTTGTTGATTTAATGTGACTCTAAAGTGAAAATGGCGTCTGTTTGGACTGACCAGTCCAGAAGAGACCGGACTGAACCTCCAGGCTCTGCAGACATCTGACCTACGTTCCTCATCTCTAGCAGAAATACACATTTCAGGTCCAGTTCCTAAGTATTGCATAACGCTGGTGTTGTTCTCTAACAGCACAGTGGGGGTTCTGCCTCTTCCCTCGCTCTACCAATCCTCAGCATTCCTCAGTGGACGTGAGTCACATCATTTCCTGGCTGACAACACAGAGACTTAGAAAGCTGCAGGACGGTTTCCTACCAGTTGCAAACGTTTGGGTCCAGTGGGATCCATGTTACATAACTGGGGTCAGCCGACGGGACCTCCCAGTGTAATTCTCCAGACAAAGCAACGTTGACACAGTGGGAGTTTTTGCTTTTATTCTAGTGTACATGTGTGACTTCATTTCCTGCCTTTATTTTTCCTTGCAAACTCAGAGGCGTATAAACCTTCATGTCACCCAGAGCCACGGTTCTCCCTCTGACAGGACGACGTTATTCCGGCCACACCACACAGCCTCCCCTGAAACGGTAATAAAAGCGTTGAGGGATGATCTTTACCCTCCAGCCCCCTCGTTCTCCCCTGTTTCATTCCTGTGGTTTCAGAGAATGTCCCTGTGTTGGAGTTGCCGTTGGCAGGCCGGCCGTCTGAGACGGTGGAAAAGTGATGTAATCCGTAGATCCCTGTTGGTGTTTCTAATTGGGACTGCGGTTGGATCCTGACATCGGGGGAAAGGTAATATGAGGATGGATGATCTGGTCTGGAGATGGGACGCAAACACAACACCAACCCCTCCAGTCTTCTACTCTGTCATTTTAATGGCTTCACTTGTCACTGTGGAACGCTGCAGCTACAACGAGTCTCCTGTCCTATTCTTTCCACTCATGTGAATCTGTTTCAACCTCAACACGTTATCCTCGCTGCATGTCAGGGTTAGATAGGAGAGGCTGTGATGAAACTGCTGCAAGGCATTGAACCTCCAACTGCTCCAGTGGAGTGGAACCAGTAGAAGACTGATTGTACTGGTCAGCTCCCAGTAAAACCAGTAGAAGACTGATTTTACTGGTCAGCTCCCAGTAGAACCAGTAGAGACTGTGGTTGTACTGGTCAGCTCCCAGGAGAACCAGTAGAGACTGTGGTTGTACTGGTCAGCTCCCAGTAGAACCAGTAGAGACTGTGGTTGTACTGGTCAGCTCCCAGGAGAACCAGTAGAAGACTGATTGTACTGGTCAGCTCCCAGTAAAACCAGTAGGAGACTGATTGTACTGGTCAGCTGCAGTGGAAAAGTTGATTTTGTTGTATTTGGTGTGTTCAGGTTCCCACTGATCAATCACAAGCCAGGGTTTGTCCTCACCTGGCCAAACAACCCAACTAAAGCAGGAAATGCTGCAGAGTTCAAATAAACCGATCAGAACATGCTGGCTGTGAACGCAGCCTAAAGGCATATAGCAATATTGAACATGTTTGTAGGAGGAGCATCATGAACCAGAATGATCATCTAACTCCTTCCACCACTCAGAAAGAAGAAAAACAAGTAATCCCTCATCTAAGAAAGAACATAATGAATTATTGATCTCACCAATCAGCTGAGAGGTTTGGTCCAGATAGAAGCTTCCTGACTCAACCTAGGAGAACAAGGTGTCCATCAGCTGAGAGGTTTGGTCCAGACAGAAGCTTCCTGACTCAACCTAGGAGAACAAGGTGTCGATCAGCTGAGAGGTTTGGTCCAGATAGATGCTTCCTGACTCAACCTAGGAGAACAAGGTGTCCATCAGCTGAGAGGTTTGGTCCATATAGAAGCTTCCTGACTCAACCTAGGAGAACAAGGTGTTGATCAGCTGAGAGGTTTGGTCCAGATAGAAGCTTCCTGACTCAACCTAGGAGAACAAGGTGTCCATCAGCTGAGAGGTTTGGTCCATATAGAAGCTTCCTGACTCAACCTAGGAGAACAAGGTGTTGATCAGCTGAGAGGTTTGGTCCAGATAGAAGCTTCCTGACTCAACCTAGGAGAACAAGGTGTCCATCAGCTGAGAGGTTTGGTCCATATAGAAGCTTCCTGACTCAACCTAGGAGAACAAGGTGTTGATCAGCTGAGAGGTTTGGTCCAGATAGAAGCTTTCTGACTCAACCTAGGAGAACAAGGTGTCGATCAGCTGAGAGGTTTGGTCGAGACAGAAGCTTCCTGACTCAACCTAGGAGAACAAGGTGTCGATCAGCTGAGAGGTTTGGTCCAGATAGATGCTTCCTGACTCAACCTAGGAGAACAAGGTGTTGATCAGCTGAGAGGTTTGGTCCAGATAGAAGCTTTCTGACTCAACCTAGGAGAACAAGGTGTCGATCAGCTGAGAGGTTTGGTCCAGATAGAAGCTTCCTGACTCAACCTAGGAGAACAAGGTATCCATCAGCTGAGAGGTTTGGTCCAGACAGAAGCTTCCTGACTCAACCTAGGAGAACAAGGTATCCATCAGCTGAGAGGTTTGGTCCAGACAGAAGCTTCCTGACTCAACCTAGGAGAACAAGGTGTCGATCAGCTCAGTCACAGTCCACATGTCTGGCTTCTTTTTCTTCTTCTTCAGTTTTGTTTTATTGGCAACTTAAGGGCGCGTTACTGCCACCCACTGACCTGGAGTATGAACTAAGGACTTATGATGTCATCTCAGGAAATGAATGAAGAAATAAAAGTAAACTCAGATTCTATTCATTCTATTATGTTGATGTTAAATCCTTTAGTAAGAATCTAAAGCATTCAGCTCTTCACCACCTCACAGACTAGAACTGTTGTATTGAAGTATGGATGACATGATGTACTGATTCTTCTTCACCACATTCATCACATCTTCCATGATCATGTTTAAAAACTCCATTCTCACTACAGAGCAGCCAGTTAAACATGTTAGTCTTTCAAGATTCATCTATAACCCATCCTAGATCCACTTTCTGTCCAAACCAGTGTTTCATTTCTAAATGATGGATAGTACTTCTATATATATATTATATTTAGATAATAATGTGTTAAAGGTTGTAGATTCATCGGTGCCACTAAGAGGAAGTGGAGAAAAAACACATACAAACAAATTGTTAAAAAAGGAAACAAAACTTCTTTATTGTTGAAATTCGATACAGAAATTAAAGTAGGTAGAAAAACACAACAGTACAGCCTCATGGTAACATACATTCTCATTTAACAGAAGTATTAAACGCTTTACAAACTCTGCTTTATAATCGGGTCTATGCATGGATACAGTCAGGCTGTCTAGTATCGACCAACCACCACTGAGCTACACGGTATAGAAAGAGGAAATGCCCTTCATTGGTTCATAGTGTACCTGCTTCTGCCTTATAACCCCTCTATTAGAAAGCGTTATAGTGTGGTATGTGAGGGTCGGTGGCAGGGTGGGAAATAACAGTATTTTGAGTGTGACTGGTCAGTTGATCTACTGGAGGTTCTTTTCTATTCCATAAATCAACTGTTTAACTGTAGGAATCCACCAGCCACAGTGGGGTAAGGGGGGGGGGGGGGGGGGGGGGGCACTAGAGGAAGAGCACATTACGGTACAGTAAGACAGTAAGAAAGGCCATGATGAGGGAAATGCATCTGCAAAAATGTATTGAAAAAATACATTCTCTCCATATACACATAAATACATTTTTGTTGTGCAAATTGCAAGAAGCTTCCAGCCTCGCCGGTCCCAGCAGGGGGTCGAGGCAGCGAAGACATGTTATGATGTCATAACATTATGTCATGACATTATGATGTCATAATGTTATGATATTATGGGTGTTTGTGCTGTCACTGATTTATCCATTGCCTGAAATGTACAATGAAAGGAGTCAGAAAATCTACTATTTATTCACTGGACTGGTTGTACTGGTCAGTTCCCAGTGGAACCAGTAGAAGACTGGTTGGACTGGTCAGCTCCCAGTGGAACCAGTAGTAGACTGTGGTTGTACTGGTCAGCACCCAGTGGAACCAGTATAAGACTGGTTGGACTGGACAGCTCCCAGTAGAACCAGTAGAAGACTGGTTGACATGGTCAACTCCCAGTGGGACCAGTAGAAGATTGGTCATACTGGTCGGTTCCCAGTAGGGAATGTGTGGACCTGTATGAATGCTCAGCATGTCTTGCTCTACAGTTGTTTGTGTTTGAGTTGTAATGGAAGCGTGGCGAGCTCTACTCTGAAACATCATGAACATCTACACCAGAGGAACAGCAGAAGCGTCGCATCACATCCTGTGACTCTGGCCTGTGGCCCTCATGAAGATATAGGATCTAAGACCTTTGATAAATAACATCACACAAGGTATGAAAATAGTATTCCAGGGAGCCAGCTTCCCATTATTTCAACACAAAAAATATATCTAGCGTGAGTTTGCTACCCCACACTGCAGAGAGGAACGAGATCTCCATGTATCTTACTATTCTTTGGATCAGTTTAGCCTTGGTGCTTGATAAATAGTAAGGATGAGGCATGTTTGCTATTACGAATCAAAAAATGCTCTCGTTACGAATTCCCTGTCAAGTATGTCCTGTACATGTTTTTACAGCACTGGGTTAGGAGGAACAGGAAGTACGTTTGGTCCGTCAGAGTTAAGGACCCCATTTCCTGTCGCCATCCCAACCTGTGTGACTTCTCTTTCGGGCTTCTCCGAGGACGACTCTGGGGAGGAGGGTCCTACCACTTTCCGGGGATGGGCGTTCCACATTCGTACCATGAGACGTAGTTGATGTGGGAATGTGCTCCTATCTGGCCGAAGTAGACGGGCTCCTGCCTCATGGCCCTGTAGAACCCTGAGGAGAACCAGTTACATGTTGAAACGATGTGAAAGAATCTCTGCTTTTATTAAAAACACCTTTTATTTGACTCATATGTCTTTTCATTCACTCTAGACTGATATATGGGGCCGATATTGGCTTTTATTAAATATCAGATGATGAGAAGAAAACTCTGGGGGAAATACTGAATACTCATCTTCTCACAAAATATCGGTATCGGCTTTCAAAAGCCCAAGTCAGTCAACTGTAATTCATTGATTTACTTCATGCATGTCTATCCAAAATGTATTGATGCTTGGCCTCTGATCCTGCTGCAGTGCTGTTGGACTACTGCCTTTTGAGAACTAATATGGTGAATGTTCTCTATAATGTCACTCTGAATGTGTTTTTGCTCAAGAACATCATCGGCCACAAGTGTCTGATTGTGAATACCAGTGGGTTAATAAAGGTTAGATGAATTAGTTCACCTGTTCTTGCTGGTAGCTGGTCGGCTCTGAGCTGCCTTCCTGTTCTTCCATCCAGGAAGGAATCCACAAACTGACAGTGGTCCTCACCGAAGCCCGTCTGGTCCCCGATGTTGTAGAATTTACCTGCATGGTAAACGAGCAGAGGATCAGTTAAGAGTGAATAGAAACTCTGCAGCTGAAAGGATTTAAATACCTTACTCAACACAATTTGTGGAAGAAGCTTTCTTGGTTCTGTCTTCTTTGAGGGTCTCAGGCTGGTGGTGTCGGCTAGTTGAGATTGGTTGAAAGTCTGTTCCTGTCTTAACATGCTAGTTTATGTCTCTGTTTCCTGTGTTCTTGCTTTGTGTTTCTAGCATTAGCTCAACAACGTGATCCAACATATTGAGGAGCTGAAATATGTCATCATGTTGGCATCGATTCTTACTAAAACTATAAATTGGTGAGTTGTTTCACGCCTGTGACAGTGCGTCTACTCACCGTTGAGTGATTCGCTCAGGTAGATCTTGTACCTGAGGGAGTTACACAGCTGGACGCCAACAAACTTGCGGTACCAGGTCCTCTTGATGTACTGCTTACCGCTGCAGTCGGAGTACGAGTCCGTCTTGAAGGGGAACTGCGTCCAGATGGCATCTTTTCCTGCAGTCGCAGGTGGACAGGAGGTTATTCATTTATTGATTTGGTGATACTTTATTGATCCCGTAAGGAACCACAGGGGGGTCAGAGGTCAGAGACAGAACAGCAATCCTGGAGCTGGTAGGGATTCAGCGTCTTGCTCAAGGACACTTCAGCTACAAAGGTGAATCTTTGTGAATCTCAACAAATATTCAATGTCAGTCTTACAAACCGCACAAAAACATGAGTGGTTGCTAGCGGTTGTCTATCGAGGGCTTCCAGGTGAGGTAACCCCCCCTCAGAGTGTTTTGAGTAAAGACTAGGGCTAAAAACGTATTAACTAACAGACAATTCTCCAGTGGATCCATGATGGATCAGACTGGTTGGTAGCAGCTGGTGATGTAACTGTAAAGTCTATCTAAAGGTAACGTGGTTGGTCAGTGGTAAGACCTACCTGAGACGTTCTCGCTCACCCGAGGGTCCGCTGATGGAGAGAGAGCAATAGAAGGAAAGGGAGAGTGTTAATATAATGCAATGTTATCATCCATTTCCATCCTATGTGCAATGTAGAGTATATTTTTTGGCCTTTTTATGCCTTTATTGAGAGAGAGAGAGAGATAGTGAGGAAGGTATGGGAGAGAGAGGGGAGGACATGCAGCAAATGACCGAGGGCCGAATTCGAACCCTGGTCGGCTGCGGGAAGGACTGAGCCTTATGGTATGCGCCCTACGCGGTGAGCCATGTGCAATGTAAACGGTCATGAAGACTCTTTCAACGACTCTTTGAGCTCTGCTGGAGATCTCCCATTATGCCGAAGAGAGGTTTGGGGAGGGGGGGGGCATTCTGGACATAAAGGGACAGTAGAATAAACTTCAACTCCTGGATTACCAACATTACAAGCAACCAATCTGAAGGAGGTCATGGGTCAGAGGTCACAGCTGGAACAACTACAGTGACCCTAGAATGGTGCTAGGGAAGACAGGCGTGGTTCCACTGGGAAGAAAACTGAAGGTTAAAAACAAGTTTAAGTGAGTTGGTTTTGGAAAGGTACCTGACTCTGTGTTGAAGGACACTGGTTCACTGGGAGGACCGACACCGAGCTCGTTCTTGGGCGTCACCTTGAACTCATAGCTACGAGGAGAGAGAGAACATCTCAGCATCTTCAAAAACTGGAAACCATGTAGGCAGAGTTAGAAAAACAAGAAAGATGGGAAAGAAGAGAGAGAAAAAGGAGAGAATTAAGAGAGACAGATGAAATAACAACATCAGATGAGCTCAGCAGGTACCCTATAGCCCCTCTTCCTCCTCAGCTCCATTTCCTGTCGCCTCCAATTGTCAGCAAATCATTTTCACAGAGTTTCCTGTCTTAGTCCTTTTGGCATCAAACCAGACGCAGCAGCTGCCACAGCAGGAAGCTAGCAGGTATTCTTGTTCTTATGCATCTCCATACTACTGACACATGATCTATCTATCGTTCCCCCAGATGAGACAGGAAGCAGAACCCATGTCCTCCCTGATGGCTGCAGCATGTACCTCTGGTCGGGCGAAAATCGCTCATCTCTGAAAAGCTTTTACTTTCCAGGAAAGAGGCAATGTATTCTTTCTGGTTGACACCCGTGCAGTTTTGGTTTTCAGCAGGTCATCAAAGTCCCTTGACGCATGCATGACCATGTAAACTTTCAACTCAAGTAAGGAAAAGAAAAACATTTGCAGTTACGTGGTTAAGATATGAAATATCCAGGCCTCAGCTCCCCTGGCCTCCACATGCCAGAAGGGGCCTCAGTCCACAGAAAGACCTGCTTCATAGTTGATCACCTTCCTTAACGCCTAATACTTTTCCCACATTCAGGCTCATTAAAACCCTAGCTAGCATGGCGGGCTGACTGCCGTCCAGACGCTGCTTATTTTACTCTCAAGCGCCTCGCTCTGCTGTCAGTGGACTGTTCAGGTCAATTTTAAAATGGTGCGGCTATCTTGGCATGTTTGGACAGCTGAAAGCGCTGTGGACTGTGTTTGAAGTGAAACGGCAGACGGCTGGTCTACTGTGAGACCAGTTAAGACCACAGCATGTGTTCAAAAATATTTAAGAACATTAAGTCATGTATGTAGAGACGATGGAGCCTTTCCCATCCAGACTGCTGGACTCTGGACAACCTGCTTGACAAGCTCAGGCTGCTTTCACTCTTAAATCACTCTTAAATCACTCTTAAATCATTCTTAAATCACTCTCTTAAAACTCTTTTTTCTTGGTTTTAATTGCTTTTGCTGCAAAGCTAAACTGGACTGGACTAAGGTGGTCTTGACTACAGCTCACCCAGTCTGTTCCAGTCTACCAGCCTACCTGCTCTCTGGTTTGAGGTTCTCCACGGCGGTGTGAGTCTGGTTGGTGGTCAGAATGGAAACCTGCTCACCATCTGGCCCTTTAGCAGTGGAGACGACTTCATACTCTGGGGAGAGGACAAACAAGGTAAGGCACAATCAATACAATCAAGGGAATGGCGTCCTACGTGAGATGCATCCTAACATCCTAGCTCCTCTAAAAGGTCTGGCCTCCTGCTTTCCTACCAGTGGTGTCGTTGTCAGTTTTCTCCCAGTCCAGGATAATGAAGGAAGGGCAACCTTCCACCGTTACTACAGTGAGGTTGGAGGGCGGGGTTTTGGGTGGAGCCGTCACATTGGCCTCCCCGGGCTCGTCTTCAGGGAAGTAGTTGAGTGAATTGGTGATGGAGCAAGGCTCGTCTGGCTTCTTGTCTGTTTTGTAGACGACATGAGGTGCTGTGGGAGGGAAGGGAGAGGAGTGACCTGTGCTGCATGGAGGTGCTTGGTCCTGTATGGGTAGAGCAAGGCACTGGCACTGCGGTTGGGGGTTCAATTCCCTGTGTAGTTCAGTGGGTAGAGAAAGGCACCTGACTATTAGGTTGCTTTGCTTTGGTTGTTTTGGTCCAATTTAGGAGTTTTCATGTCCAATTTGCTGCAAAATCCAAGTATTTATTTCGTCCCTTATGTAATAAAGAAGTGGAGATGGAAAAAATGGTATAAGCAACTGATATGGTATGAAGCACAGATGGATCTGACAATTCGCACACCCCGGATCACCCTGTCACCCCATCAAAACCTCTGAAGTGTGTGTGCTCTTGGTTTGAAGAGTATTGTTTCCTTACCCACATAGCGTTTCTTGCCCATGGCATCAGTGTCTGAGGTGGGCTGGGAACTGAACAAGGCCGAGTCCTCCCAGTGCTCAAAATGACTGGCTGGAAATGAAATGAAAGATAAACAGACTCAGATTTCAGTGTTCACCTCAGATAGCATAAACCCTGAGCATGTCAAAGCTGTTTTCAACCATACAATCTGATAAGATGCATCCAACCCTGCTGATATTTCCCATAACGCACCAGGGCTAGCCAAGCTTTCTTTGTTGTGGTAACCAGGGAAGTAGTTATGCTGTTTCTCATCTCTATGTATGTATATCAGTTTGTAGAAAATGTTTCACGCAGTAAACATGCTGTTTTAAAATCCATAATCCCCTAGAGGCTCTTTAGAATAAAAATCCGAGCTAAGGCTTAAGAAGCAAGTGAGTTAAAGAGTATTATTTTATATTATGGTCTGTTATTACAGCAGAAATAAGAACTGGTGAACTAAACAAGCTCAGTAAGCAGACACTCTGTGTACCGTTAACCGGCGGTGCATCGGTCGCAGTTGGTTTACGTTCCTGCTTGGCAGGCTTGGCGGTTGCTGGCGGGAAGTTCTGCTTCAGGACTGGCAACTTGTCCGTCTGCTTCAAGTTGTTCACTTTATCTGGAGGAAACAGGATTACAGATTAGCGATTACAGGGTAGACCAAGGCACTGCCAGGGTTTCATGTATACTATACATATACATATACATATACTCCATTATGTTAGTAATAATGCTTTTTCCAGAGGGTATTGATTCCTCACCCATTTCTCCAGGTTTCCCCACCAAATTTGGTTTCTTGTTGACTGGTATGGACGGGCGAGCAGGCGATCCTGTAACAGACAGTACAATATAGTGGTAGTAAAAACAGAGGTTGGTATCTTCACCTGTAGAAGATGGAGTGTTCCTCTACTCTCATAATCCTCCACCAGCTGCTCGTGGTTTCAGACAACTCCCTATCTGTGGCTTTGGTCCATCAAGGTATTGCTATTCCAGATAACCATGACAAATAAAAAATACAATATATCTAGAGGAGAATTCAAAGCTGTTCTCACGCATGGAAATGGAAAATGGAAAACAGTGGAAGACTCCTTTTACCACCATGAAAATTATGGAAAATATCATAACTTTCTGAGGCAACACATCATGGTGCAACACAGAAATGGGTCTGCTGTAAATCGGATTCAGGCATGTCATGCATGTAGATGGAGCTGAAAGAGCTATTTTGGCTCTGTTTTCTAGGGAGGGACTCTTTAATGCACTGGAAAATCAACTCCTTTTTTCTCCCAGGTTAGAACTCGATACCCATTTCCAAATGCCAAATGAACCTGAAAACATGAACAATCCCATGTAATTCTACAAGATTTCATGCATTTTCTAAAATCTACCAAGACTAAAGTGCAAAACCTGTAGCCAATTATGCTCCCTCCTCATTTGAGGAGAGGCCACATTCTTCACAATCAAGGACTTGATCCAGTTCCAACCCTAAATAGAATAAATGCAAACCCGGAACATGAAAGATGGAGGAGCCCTGAAACATTTTAGCTTGTAACATGAAACAATACAGGCACATTCCATTCAATCAGTTACATGTAAATTGCTATGTTAGGAGGAAAGCCGCCAGTTCGCCTGTAGCACTGCGTTTGTGAATTGTGCTATTTCTCTGAGATATGGTTAGTTTAAAATCCAACATGCTAGACTTCAAAGACCCCTGATGTTTTCATGGTTATTATTCAGAAAGCCATTCCTTCAAATAACTACCGTTGAAGTTCAAACTAACATAAAAAGTGTTTTGTGTCATCGATACACCCATTAGATGTTTTACAATCTACAGTTAGAAAATGATGATTCCAAAAGTGCATTCAGAGTAACAGAGCTCCATAATTGAAAGTAAATACACTTGACCACAATACATTGCCTTGTGATTACAGTATGAGACTAAATATCGCTAACATCTCTTTTTCACACAAAAACAATCCTCAAATGGAAAGCAAACAGTGGTTTCAACATTTGGATGAAAAATTGTCAATGCACGCCATGCTGTCTTGATTGCGTGAGGGTTTTCTAAACACTGGCACCTCTGCAGCAATGCACAACGGTATGAAGCTCATCGCTCGTACAAACTCAATGCTTGCAATCAAGCAAGAAGCAAATAGGCTTAAGCACATGGACCCTGTACAGGAAAATAGACTATAATAACTCAAACGGTCCAATCCAAACGCCAGGTTTGTCACAGAGCAGGCCTAATAAGGAACCGTTTGTTCTTCAGATCTCTGTGGTGAGAAAAAGCGCAAAGCTTGGCGTTGGCAGACGCCAAAATGAGGTTCTCAAAAGTAAGCTAACGATCAGAGGAGCACATACTTTCCAAGAGAAAAGTATTTTCCACAGCCTCCACCGAAGCCTTTGGCCCAAGGTCTCAGTCATGACGACCACTTTTTGGGTCCACTGAAAATTTGACTTTGGACCTTTAACATGGCCAAATCATGCAGTCTTGGCAGTCGAGCAACTGCAGCGCCAGTCAGCACATGGCATGAGCGAGCTATGGGTGCAGACAGCTAGATTCATGCCGTTACCAACCATAAAATCGCTCTTCAATGGTGGGACCTGAACGACCAAACACGCCAGGGAATTCAGCTTTCTTGTCTTCCAGCAATGAGTTGTTCACTGCAGCAGGAAAAGTACCAGAGTTAAAACTGGTATGTGTTTCACTCATTCTCTAGCATTCTTTTGCATTCTGTTTCAACACTACATCAACATCTGAACTAAAAGGTGTTTCTTTGACTCCTTGAGCATTCCACTGTTTTGCATTGTCAACAGTCACAGACGTTCCTAATGGGATATCAAAATAACATGACATTGTCTGGTTTAATACTGTCTATACCTTTAACATACAACAGAGGACAGACCAAAAATGGAAAATGGATGAAAATGATGAACACCATAAACCAATACCAGCTCATGCTCACTGCGCAGGTCAAGCATGCACATCATGCACAATGTAAACCCTATGAGAGACAATAACCTGGTTGGAAACTAGATCTGACCCTGAGTCTTACCACACATACTATACTATACTAAAATGATTAAATTACTTGAATCATGAATGAATGATAACTGTCAACTCTTGAACAAATGTTGTTTGATACAAAAGGTACGTACAACAAATGCAATAAATCTGTACAATTCAGCATCTTAACTTCCTTGGTCCAAAATACAGTATAATATTGTTTTCTTTTTACATTTTCATGTAATTACCAGGCAATCTCTATATGTACACCAGACTGAGACAGTAAAATAGCATTTCTTCTGTAGGCCGGCTTCCAGAGAGCCCTGGGAGGGCTCAGTGAAGGCCTCTGAAACTGCTTCAGTTTCTGCAGGTACTCAAACCACTATGGAAAACCCCCAAACAGCTAAATACCCACCACCACATGGGACACAGTGACGTAATATGCTGCTGTTACTGGCCTTGTATAACTACTCAAATAATCAAGTTCCACTTTGACATCCACTTAATTATTTGAAGTAATCACCGCCAGAAGCTTTGTTGAAACCTGCACCAGCTCTGAAAAAGCGTGACTTGAGACAGCAGACATTTTTGACAAACAGCAACATGGATGGACAGACTGATGGAGTGATGGATGGAGAGAGAGACGGATGGATGGATCAAAGGACATAAAATTATGAACAAACAAAATGGATGAACGGAGGGAACAACACCAACATGAGCTGCAGTGGAGATGAAGACACTGCGAAAGTGACTGCGGGTTAATGATGAGGGAGTAACACAATACAAAGGAACTCATTTTACCCAGTCGAGGCCTGGACCATATGGCTGGTTTAGGCAGGGCAAAGCCCCTGTGATGCTGTCCATTTACTGTTGGGAGAAGATTGAATGTTATGAAGGAGCAGAAATGGTATCTAACTGAACCCTAGAGAGGACCAACCATTTAAGTCCATGAACTTTGTTGAGCAGCCAAGATAGATGCAGTCGTTGCACTGCAAAAAATATCTATCTTTACAAGTCATTTAGTCTAAAATTGAGTCTTAATCGTGTTATTCCTAAAACAAGTGAAGAGCCAGTTAGGGGGGAGACAATTTGACTTGTTTCTAATGCTAATCAACTGTTTCAGGACTCTAAATCAAGTGACACCTTATTTCAAGATAATGTAACTCATTCACTTATTTTAAGCAAATCAACTTTAAGACTCAATAAAAAAAAAAGATGAATATATTTGCAGTGTGGAGAGTCTAGATCTTTTGGGGTGTTAATGTTAAACATCACAAGCTCCTGTGTCTAACTATGAATGTACAACATTTAAACTTTAGATAATGAAGCCTAAAAGCGACTCATATGGTTGTTCATGTGAAGAGTTCACTTAGCAAGCTCTCAAGGAAAGCACAGTGCAGTTAGCAACCAACAGAGTAATACTGTAACAGCACTTAGATGTGACTTTGTGTAATGTGAACCACTGTGGAAACGTGTTTGGCCTGAAATGATGTTGAGTGGTGGAGCAAATCATTCAACACACAACCAGGATACAGTGATATCAACACCAAACCAATCCAAAAGCCCAATGTCGGCAGCTTCACTCAATGGTGCACGTGATAGACACCCATGAAAAATTGTAAACTCAAAACTGACAAGGCCTGTCAAAGCATGACCAATCATGCTCCACATGGTGTGAGGTGAAACTAGGCCTCCAAGAGCTGAACCGCCAGTGCAAATATGATATCTACCCTCAACATTTGGGGTTGGTTTGGATTAACATCAGTGGTTACACAAAAGAGGGCAGGAAATGAAGGAAAAATAGGGAGTATAGGAAGTGTTGGGGGAAACTGTTCTATTACCCCCTAGTATCCCGGAGGTCAGGGATGAGTTACTGGGTCTAGAGGAAGAGTAGGGCTGTCTGAAGCCATTAGAGAAGGGAAAGAGGGGATTTCTCGATGTAGGCTTCGTGGCTCTGGCAACCGTGGTAGCAGCAGGGCCGTAGGGCCGCAGAGGCAATGACGGTGCAAGATTTCTTTTGCTGCCTTGACCTAGAAGATGAAAAACAATTGCAGGGCCTTTGTTAAAATCAGTATCTTATCTGTTGCTCAGTCGGTGAGATAGCAATGATAGTGCCAGTCAGGCGAACCTGAAGCCACAGGCAGCAGCCCTGAGCAGTGATGTTAGTGATGGAGAATAAAGTCAGCATTACCTATCCTCAAACTAGTGAACTGGTTGTTGATGTAACAACTATTCAATGTAATCAGATGTCTAACACTATACTTTCATTTGCCACATGTTTAATGGCCATTATTTAAATGTCATTTATTGCATGATATAATATATACAATTTATGGAATACAACAAGAAGTATACTTAAAAATATGATCACAAGGCTTTTTAAGCGCTCACAATCTTTGGAAACAACAGTCATTCAAGCCGATGATAAGTTTTGGTAGCATAATGCAACCATGACTGTAAGATTGTGCGTGACATGCAGACACTGGGGGCCATGTTGGATGAAATGTTTAAAGGTGCAACAAAGGGCATCCCACTCCACTCCTGGAGCGGCCATTCCTGTGGAAGAAAATGGCTGGCATTTAACTGGATGGCAACTGGAAGCTGGGGAAGAAGATGGTGATTGCAGACATGGAGGACACAGTACAGCAGACACAGACAGAAAGAGCAACACCAGCTTTGATCGCAAGACACAGGAAGCATGGCCATTCCTTTGATGAGATCATCATTACCCCAGTTGTTATTATTTTTGGCCTTCTCACGGGCCAAAGCAGATCTCAGCAGTGATGATCCATCCTGTGATTTGCTGAAAGCTGTGTAGGAAAGAGAAGGTTTAACACTAGAAAGGCCAATGGATTTGGGGGTTGTAAGAGAAGGTGTCAATTCAAGGGCTTAAATATAATCATAACTTCTATCTCCTTGTTGGTACACAATGTTGGTCTAGGAAAAGTGTTGGAGGAAAATTTGGAAATGTTTGACATTTTAAAGCTGAGATATTTCAATTCTAAAATTCAAAATAGCAGTCAGTTGACAGCAGCGGCCTTTTGAGTGTTAACTGTTTGCAGATGACACTGTTATTTTTGTGGAGGTCCTAAAGAGCGCCCACTGGAGTTAAACAGACTGTATTAGATCCCTCTTTGTTTCAAGGGGCTCTTATTTCCAACAACATTTTGATACTTTACTGTATTCTGTATTAGCATGTGCTTTGTAACCAGTTGGTAACCAAACTCCAATCTTCCAAAAATACACTCTGTGAAAAGGAAAAAAGAGAAGGGAAAATAAGTTGGAAAAGTTGGAAATTACCAGCGGGGTTATGAGGCTTCGCTGTTGCACTAGTGGGCACCCTGGGCTGAGCCTGCCCCTGAATCGAGTCACCGCTTGAAGGTAACTTAGGGAGAGGGGAGGCTGTGGTGCTGGTGGTAGGGGCTTTGGTGGGCAGGAGATGGGGGATGGCAGGAAGAAGATCCACCGGTCGGTTGGTGTCATTTCTAAAACTCTTTCCTTTGTCTACGGTGAGAGAGGAGAGAGGTACTCGATCATGGGGACTGAATCATCTAGGTCCGATTTAAAAAGCTATGTACTGTATTTGCTTTGAGTTGACACTGGCGATCAGTGGATTTAGGTCTATTTTAAGCAAGCAGACATGCATTGCAGTTCCTCTCACCATCACTGACAATTACGAAGAAATGAGAGTCATCAGATGCATGTTTTTGTTCAAATAAGATTCTCAAATTGGCAACCAAATGTCAAAAGAATTATGTTTTGGTCCCATAATCTTGTAGAAAAGTCCAGAAGACATTGTAATTGTGAAGATGTTGACGGAGAGAACGGGGTTAGGTAAGGAGGGGATTTTGCAGAACGACTTGTGTTGCCTTTCCCTGGTGGGAAATCCAACCACGTCTGCGTCTGTACTGGCTAGCATGCAGTCCTGTCATGCAGACTGATCGAACCCAGCATGGCAATGACTTAATGGGGCAACCACAGTGAGAACTAAACACAGGGATAGATGGATAGGCGGAAAGAAGCATGTAGGCCTATAGAAAGGAACAATAATTGAAGATATTGGCCTAGTAGAGAGTCTTGTTACTTGTGTACATGCTCCCAAAAAGGTTTACTTGTACAGAGATGACCTACCGTATGAAGGCCAAGTTTGAGTCGAAATGCACAAGTAAGGCTTACTGGGGTCAAAATTCTTTCCTTTTTTCTTCCTTTCATTTTTTTAAAGACCAGTTTGGATATATGAAAACTATTTTCCTGAAATTTAAACCAGGTTTTTGCAGTAGCAACATGTGCTGTTACTCACTGATTATTAATTGTGGATTTCACATCAAAAGGTAGCTCTACTTATATCCAGTATTTGCCCTGATATATTTGGTTGAAAATATATCAGACACAAATCTTTGTGACCTCCGAGGAAAGAAAAATATTGATGTTGGAGAAATGAAAAATAGATAAAACTGATAAATACTCAAATAGATCAATATATGATGAAAGAGAAAAGACCACTTGTAAGGAGGCAGAGAAAGAAGAACGGTATGATGGATGCACAAAAGAAGCATCATTGCTGTCACATTGCCTGAGGCCTTAGCAGAGTGAGCGGCATGGTTCAGAAACTAGCGTCGGCTGCTCTTACAGGGGGGAAGTAAACTTACTCATAGTGCTTGACCTCCAGCGCCATCATCTCCACACCTCTCATCGACTCTTTCTAACTGTCTTAGGGCTCAAGGCATGCCAGCATGCAGCCAATCACAACAGTTGCACTTCCTAGACCCCACCCCTCCCAGCTGCATAATCAGGCTCAGCCAAGCAGGCAATGACTGACTGCAAATAAAGCTGTATAATGACAAAAGGAAGTGAGTGCTTCTCTGTTACCCAATGACAACTGAGGCCATTTTGGCTCAGCGGAGCCGGGTAGAGGTATAGTTTCCTGGTGGCTCTCAGGTGGCACTGTGGGAAATAATACACGCTTCCATAAGAGGGTAAAGGAAAATGTGTCAAAATAGAAGTGATAATAGTAAAAACAAAAGATGGGGCTGTCGTGAAGAACAGTGAAGATGCAGCAGGTAGTAGGGTTGGACCGATATGGGTTTTTGAAGATATGTTACTAATGTTTTTGGACTCAAGCTGCTGATAGCTGATATTTTTTATATTTCATGCTAAAAAATTCAGCGTTTCATCCAGAAACAGCATTTAGACCATCATGGGACACTAAAACTCTCCACTGAAACCCAGACTAGTGAAATTAGGTAGGTTAGCAGCTCCTTAATAATAATAATCATAATATATATCAATCTAACCCTAGTAGCCTTTGGAGATACATACAAGGTCAAAATGTCTCTGCAACCTGAATAAAAGAAACATGAGTGCAGAGGAAGTTGTGTCTGTGAGAAGGAAGAAACAGATAATCACCGAAAGAAGTCCTCGGCGCTCCGGGGAAACCTGGGTTTTTTAGCAGGGGAGAGATTCTAGTCTGGGTCCGGTTGTGGAGAGCTGGGAAATAAAGGAGTCAACACAGATTACAGAGAAGAAAACCACAATGGGGAATCAACATGGAAACCAGGAACATTGTGGGAGATTGTTTTGTTGCCAAGAAGGTTTTCCCTTGTTAGTTAGTTTGTCTGTCTGTCAGCAGGATATCTCCAAAACTAATGAATGGATTTCCATTCCATCCATTGGGCGGTGGAACAGTTCATTAGATTTGGGTGGTGATGTGAATCTGGGATTTCTGCCATTTATCCATTACGTTTTAGCCATAACTATTAAACTAACGCTCACCGCTGGTGGAGTCTTTGAATTCAGAGCTTTAAATGATAAATTACACAAAGGGGGTCAATAAAGTTTGGTTAATTTAGGTTGATTTATCACTGAATCAAAAAAGTGTCTGATGTAAAATGAGCCTCTAGGCTGATTTCATGGCATTTGGTCCCAATGTTGTGTCTGATGTATGTCAGTATAACCTGATATGAAACCCCAACGTTTATTCAACTGAAGTGACTTGAACTGACTTGTGCTGTGGTGTTTCTAACGAAGTATACATCCTGTCTGGGATAAATAAAGGTTGTGGAACTGAACTGAATCAAATTCATTTGAACTTTATTTATTTGAACTGAACTAAAGTCAGCATGGAAACGACATGGAGGCTGTCACAGACAAACCAATGATCATTTATTGTGGCAACGGTAAAACGTAAAACACATTTGGTCTAAGATCTTGAGCTTTGACTTCATTTATCTGAACTGGTTTGGTTTGGTTTATTTTCCCTTCTGCAGCCTTTAAACCGGTTGGAACATGCAGACATAGCTGTCAGACCTTTTATGATCATCGTCTCTGAAAACAGATGGAAGGATTACATGCTGCAGTCCAGCACATACTCACTGTTCACACCTACACAGCATTTGACATAGGGTCAGTCAGGCATGGTGATAAAAATCAAATCTTACCAGGCCGGGGCGGAAACAGAATACGAGGTCCGATAGGTTTCTGGAAGATATAAAATGTAGGTTGGATAAATGATGAGTTCATTTCTCAAACATTTCTTCATTCAAGATCTCTCATTAGGATCCAGTCTGTCAACCAGTTTCCCTGCTGTCTTCAGATGGTGTACGAGTCGAGTTGTCTTCATTATTAGATCTGCATGTCACAGGTAATATTAGTCCCATGTGAATATGGCTTAAGACAAATCCCTGTACATCGAAGTGCATCTGAGTCCAAACTCTACTTCTGAAGGAGCTGCAAGATACAAAAGCCAGAGCTACATCCTCCCCTGAACGTCACATGGTGATTGATGGTGACCCTGATAGAGCTCAGTGTCTTGCTGAGTCTAATGTGGCCTCGAACCTTCACCCCGACAACACACACATCAGCCTGGACAAGGAATATGTCATGGTAAATACATGTGCTGAGAAGCTGGAACACACACACACACACTAAACACACTGAGGCCCACAGGAAGCCGTATGCCGTCATGGTACTGTAAGGTACTGGTGGGTTGAAGCGGCCTTTAAACATGTTATCTTAAACACACACTATGAAATGCTTGGATGAAGTCTGAACCTGCAGCACAAAATAACATCTGCCGTTTGGTCTAGGCTTTTTTCAGAGGCACCTAAAAGTTTTAGTCTTGGTGGGATTTAAACCCGTTGAACGACACAGGGAAAGTTAGTCTAGGTATAGCTGGCTATGGTGGGAATCAAACCCCCGACTGTCCATGCTCTACCCCTGCAGCCCCACAGGATTGCAGGGCAGTAGGCACTGCGGCAGACAGGCAGGCACTGGTTGATAGATGTAGTCTACGTGTTTGTGTTGGCTCAGCTGGGGTACGAGACCTTCTTTAACCCACATTAAAACGTCTGGCAGGCGGGACGGGGGAGGAAAGGTGTCGGGGGGGAGGGCAGGGTCTTTGGGGGGAAAGCAGATGTTTGCCTTGTCTGGTCTTACGCAATCAAGCAGCGTTCCTTAGCTGTGTTTTAACGTTTGTTCAGTGAATGCAGCACGAGGAAAACCTTCCTAATGTAATACATCCATCCAATATCATTACATGGATCTGTTGAATACTCAATGCTGATTGGCTAATGAAGACATTCTGGCTGTTATTTAGTTTCTACTGGATACGCATCTTAATGAAGCTCATATATTCACAGAAAGGATCCTAATGCGTTCACTGGTTTCAGGTTCAGACGCTACATACCATCGGCTTGGGGAGAGGATTCCTCAGCTTGTACGGCTTCTGCAGGCTCTTATCTGTGAAGACAGAGAAGGACTGAAACTCACGGGAGGGAAAGTGAGGTCAGCTGTTAACCTTGAGTTAACCAGGCAGTCGAGATGTTTCAAGAGAGAGACCTGGTACAGCATCATGACACTGATCAAAGTTACAAACATCATATAAAACATGTATGTATTTGACTCCGTACCACCCATGTTGGTGTTGTGGATGACCGGCTTGCTCCACATGCCACTGCGGTCGTCCTTGTTGGAGCGAACGCCGAACTCGTAGGGCGTGTTGGGTTTCAGGTTGTCGACCACGGTGTCACTGGTGGGGCAGGTCTGGTAGATCCACTTCCTGTTCCTCTCTCTGTATCTGATGGTGTAGAATCTGGAAACAGACAGAGGGCGGAGTTCAAATCCCACTCAACGCTGTGAGGTCACGGAGTCACAACCTGCGGAAACCAAGTGCAACACGCCTTCCATGCCGTGGGGCTGCAAACGCCTCGAGGTGGAGGAAGCAGGAAGGTTGCTGGTTCGAATTCCCTGGGAAAACGGTGGGGAAGTGAATGGAAAATGCCTAAACAGCCCCTGAGCAAGGCATTTCATGCCCAAATGCTCCAATGGATCTGCAGTGGCCAACAGTAGAAGACTGTGGTGGTACTGGGCAGCTCCCAGTGTCAGTATGTGAATTAATCTATGCAAAATTTCCTGACGAAAACACTGAAGGGAACATGTTTGAATGGTCAGGCACCTTGTGACTTTGCCTGAGATTTGAATACAGCACCTTGCGAATGCCAGGCGCTTGTTCCATAGGCTAACAAGCCTTGAGGTGCCGCAGAATGACATCTACCATCAGCTTCATCGCCAAGTCGCATGCATACGTATTCTGGGTGGTTTCTATCTGGGCATCGGGAAGCCCAGTGACCTCAGCGTGGAACAACTTCTCCCATTAGGTATTGTTAATTCTGGCGGCAACTTTGACCAGCCGACTTGTCACAGTCAAGCGATCTCCACTTTCACTCCCTCATGTAGTATTTTTCAAAGCAAGGCTCCAAATCCTGAGGCAGCAGCCAAGCACTTCACAGAAGGAACTGACATTAGGTTTTAATAAGACGCCCAAAGTGGTAGAGGACGCTTTGAGTCCTTCAGTTAGCTTAGTGGAAGCTTTGGGTCAAGCTTTCCAGTGGCTTTTCCAACTTGTCGACGGGGGAAAAACATAGAATGTATTATTAGAGGCAGGAGAAAGAAAGAGCTGATGGAAAAGCATGTCACGATGTCCTAGTCGGTGTAATATCACTCAGCGCAACACATCTCACCCACCTGCAGTGGAAAACACAACAACTGGGCCTTCATACATTTTCACATGTAAGAAAAAAAACGACATGCTTCCTTAATGTTTCTCAGCAGAACCATTTGTCATCGTGATTCATGGGAGGTTTTGCTGTAGACCTGCTGTCTCAATGTACTCTGAAAGGAGTTTTCATTCCTCTGAATGAACATAAATACACAGAAAGGAAAAAGCTTCAGTACAAAATCTTTGTACAACAAAAACTCCATTTTGCTGTGAGGTCCTGCTGTCCTGCTGCACTGTGTTATTGTTAGATGTCATTATGATTTCCCACCAAGCCAAACCCCTGAACATGAAATGGTTCTCCATCTGATTCCCTTCAGTCCAGCTCTGTGTTCACCTGTCACCCATTTCACCGTGAGGTCGTCGACGGCTACACAGGAGAACAGAAACCAGATGTGTTTCTCTCTGGTTTCCTGTGTGCAGTTTGAAGGTTTTACTTTCAAAATGATATGACACACAAGAGCAGCGAGTGAGCAGAGAAACTGAGGAAGAAAGATGTCAGCCTGTATGTAAAATTGATGTTGGTGTGAAATCAAAACGGCATAATCTGACGTTTAAAACAAAAAAGGAATCAAGTACAGTGGTAAATATCTGATCTAATGATACCTTTAGATGTTTTTGGGATTACTTTTGGATGGATTACTTTCTGGAATTCTGGATTCCCTTCAAAATTAGTTACCCAGACAATTTCTTCTAATCTGCACACAGTAATCCAACAACCTCATGTTCTGTTCGTTGGTTTGTCCGTGAGGCATGGTAATCTGATTACTGCATAATGTAATCAGATTACTTTAATTAGTTACTCCCCAGCCCTCACCCGTCCTCCAGACATTCATTCATGATGTTTCCTTCGTAGGGCGTCTTCAGGAAGTTTCCCCAGGACAGGAGCACTGCCGTCGGGGTGATGGAGCCGATCACCAGGTGGAGGGGTTTCTCCAGGTTCACCTTCCCTGTGACCGACGCAAAGGTCAGAGGTCAGAGGTCAAACATCACACATAGATAGACAGATGGGTTAATTTTCCTGGGGGCCTCTTTGGTTTCCATCAAGGACTCCTTGGGGCCCACTGCCATATCCCACCATCCAACCACCAAGATGTTGTAGCCATACCTGTGCAGTGTTTCTTCACGTCGTTGGTTGGGATCGGCTGGACGGCAACCAGGTACTTGGGCTCTGCGTCTGGAAGAGAAGAAGAAGAAATAGGAGTTCAGATGAACATCTATCTGTGTAAATGTTTTGGAGATTATATTCGCTTTGGTTTCATGGTTGGGGAATGGAACAATCCGAGACACAAGGGTTGAGCAAGACAATGCTACTCTAATCTTTGGAGAATATAAGTAAACAGTTTGATGAGTGTTAACAGATGTTCCCAGAATCAGAGTCAAAGCTTCATGGTAGTTTTACAACAAGGGCTAGTCTGAAAACTCAGCTGTGCATGTCGTCCAAAACATCTCTACGGTTTGAAGATACATTTATGTCCTTTCTTGACCTGACATGTTAGAGAGGTTAGAGAATTGGGCTTGTGACCATAACGTCGCCAGTTCAAATCCCCAGAACAGTTGACGGAAACTCTGGGTGAGCAAAACAAGAAACACTGCCCGGGCCCTGCTGTAACTCCACCTCTCCCTTAACAACTCTTGCCAAGGTGCCCTCGAGCAAGGCACTGAAGCTTAGTGGCCAACAGGTGGTATTTTTGCATCACACCCCCCATGAGGCTCACGTGCACATCGCCCTGCAGGCCTGTACATTTCCACAGGGAGGTCCGAGTCTGACATGAAAAATGTCAAGAATGCTGGACTTTGTTATGGAAAAGCAAACGGTTAAAAGAGTTTCCGTGAAGAGAGGTGATATCATGGTAGGGATTATATGCCCATGGATGGTTAAGTTATTAACCAGACCCCCAAAACACACAGACAGAAAACAGACACACAGATGCAAGCAATTAAGCCACTTCTCTATTGGATCCAAACCTACAGAGTTTAAACAAAGGCATGTGTTGGAGGTCCAGCGGTGAAAGTATTCTACCCAGACCGCTTTGGATGGGAACATATTTAAAGCAATGATTGGTGAGATTTTCATATTAATACATCTCTGTTCTCTCCTCTCGGATCTCTGGACTTCAACATCATCAACCTCTATCAGGTCATGATCTCTGGACCTCAACATCATCAACCTCTACCAGGTCATGAAGCTTTTCCATCTGCTGTTCTCAACACCCGGTGTCAGGTAGGTCTTTCCTGGGAGAAGCCCTCTGGAGACAGGAAGTGATGCGTTTTACGTTTCAACAGAAGAAGAACTGGGTAGTTAGCATGAGCAGCGATAGCCACCATGACTGAACAGACAAAAAAAAGAGCGCCACCTACAGGAACTCAAACTCCATCAACAGAAAATCCAAGGAGAAAGACGTCACAGTACTGGACACACTGTTTGATTGACAATGGGGGAAACCACAGTGAGGCTGAGAGACAAAGATGGAAACTGAATGAAAAACTAATGATCTGGTAGATTACCACTTTAATGTCTCTACACATAGATAACCCTCTAGTCTAGTCGTCCCTTCAGCGTTGGGTGAACTGGTTCCTGCTCCGACTGGCACTTCAGAGGAACATTGCAGTGTACGATATACCTTTACACCCACATATCCCAGCATGCTTTTCATGGATGGAGGACAGATGGTGTTATTGGATTTTTTAAAACACTTTTGAGCTGCTATCAGAAGATATTTAGGTCCTGATTTAGGTCCGACGAACGTGGACTCAACTTTTGTTTTGGCGTATTTACATGAGTTTTCAATATTGGTGCAGTCCGTCGTATCGACATCTACTCAACGTCAAAATGTTTGCTGCAACGGTTAAGAGTTTGGGATGTTTGTCTGAGAAGCATGCTGATATCACACTAATAATGATAATGTATTTGATTTATAACACACTTAGAAGAGACATAATTTACTACTTTAATTCACTTAAAAGCCTTTCTGTGAAGGTAGCATTTAGCTATTTTTACATCGCTAAACCAAGCAACCAAGCGATTGTCTGAGCAAGCCCGTCAACAAAGGCACAAATTTGGGCAGGACTTTAGGAAAGTGGATTAACTCGGCCATCTGGCTATTTGGATTGTATAACCAGGAAAACTGGGGCCAAAAAGTAGATCCAAAAACATTTTATTCCCATTGCATGAGCTGAAAGGCACCGAGGTCTCAGCAAGGAGCCAGCGAGGAATGAAAGTACAGGACGTGATGGGCGAGGCACCCTGAGCATTGTGGGTTAGATCCCTGGGTGTTAAATAGATTAGGAATAAAGCCTGTGCTCTTGAGGTGAGATTACAGGAGGAAGGGTGTGGGAGAAGCTTGGCACATTATTGGCTGGCAGAGCTCTGAGGCGGGGCCAATGACATGTGATAAGTAGGTGGTGAACCAGTCCAGAATCGTCCTGTGGCGGTGGGCTGCAGCCGGCGGCCACTGATCTGGCTGTGATCTCACATGACCTCATCTGTCTCAGAGATGGACGGGTGTACACTGTAAAAAATAAAGAGTAAAACGCCTCTGCACTATTAAACTATATCTTCATTTCCAACTTCATTTTTCTCGAAAGGCCTTTTGTCAGGCCGTCATGTGATAGAACAGATGTAGATGTGCAGCCAGTATGTATACGAACTTGCATCCTGCCTGCTAAATATTGATGTATATTTTTCATTTTCATGTCATTTACTGCCTGCATGGGCTCACAAGACTCTGGAAATGCAACCATCACTTAACTAACTGCTAAACAAACGAATGAAAAACTGAATTGATGGTCAGCAGCATCCTGTATCCTGGATGTTTGTCTGCACTGGGTCATGTTAGAAAACCCTTCAGCTCTCTAGTCGAGCTGCACTGCACATCTGACTTCAGTTTGTCTTCAGTTTGCTGCTCTGGCGGTTTGACGGATGATGTGCTGCAACTCCCTCACAGGTGATTCAACTTCTCCATCTGAACATCCATCTGAACATCCATCTGAACAAGCCATCATTTAGTCTCATATTGAGTCTGATCAGAAGAAGCAGAATAACGAGATGAGATCTTGTTGACAGTTGTTGACAGCGTAAGGATGACGTTGTTTCAAGACACCACAACGTCTTCACTTCACAAGAAAAATACTGGACTAAATGGCTTAGATGGACCTTTTTGCAAGGGTAGCTAGCTGTGTTGTCCAGAGCTGTTTCCTGTCGAACACTGACTCCATTATTCTACTATTCACGAGGCCAGAGGGAGGAGTCTGGTCCTGTTTGCTGCCTGGGATTCATTCATCTCCACCACTTCAAAGCTTGGTAGGTTGACTTGGTGCTTTTGGGACCTTTGCCCATGACGAGCGGGAACATGCCCCCCCTCACCTGCTGACCCTCATTAATCACCGCAGACCGGCAAGGCAGCGTCAGCGCCCCTATTAGTCAAAGTTAATTGTCAAAGCAGTTCATTCTCTAACTCACTCATCTGAAGTGGTGCTGTCGCTCCGGTTCCTGGAAATCTGCAGGCTGTTTGTCACAGACCTGCTAGCTAACAGACCTGCTAGCAGACCGGGGTCAAACATACCTTGTAAATACTTTGCATGGTTTGTTTTAGTCTACTTGGGAGCCAGATGGGCGGAGTTCACCATAGGATGATACAGCACCAGAAGGTTTCACAGAAAAATAGGTAGAATGTCAGTTTAGTTTACTAAGACCTCCCTGACATTATCTGAATTATCTTGATGTAGGAAATGCCACCACTCTGGAACTCACTGCAGACTAATACTAACACTAAGACTATTCAGTAAAACTGCTTTTGCCTGTGTCTCTTGTGGTCAAAACGCCAAACCCCTTGGATTTGAAGAATCAACCTTGCTGCTGTTCCTCACTTTCTGGATGAGGATGGAGAAAAACATGGAGAGAGACAACGCTGATGATGATGATGGGTGGTATTCAGCAGGGGTTTAAAGAGGAAGGTAAACACAGCAAAGTGTTTTAGTGCAACTCCAGCTCTGTTACTCTCTCTGCTCTGTGGACAAGCTGTTAAACTCAAAATCCAGCAACAGAAAATCCAAAGCCAAACATTAAAAACATGAGAACCTTTCAGATTCACAGGTCAGGATGAGGCCTTAGTTCCAAACATGGAGACTGAATAGAAAAATGAGACTCCCACAGATTCCCATTCAGAGCTCATTCTACTGTTGCACTCCAGTAAATGACTAAAATGTAAAATGTAGTCAACAGCAACGTGCAACTTGTCCAGAGACGCTGCACCTCTTGTTCATTGTGCAATGAAGTGCATCACTAATACTTTGTATTTGAAATGAAAACTGGTGATGATGGATAGGAATTCAGCAGGAGCTTTTAAAGGGGAAGATAAACACAGCATGGAGGTTTCGGTGTAACTCCAGCTCTGTTAACCCGTTCACTGTGGAGCTGGTAAGACGAAGAATGATTCGCTTCGTCCTACACAAGACATCTTCTGGGGGGGTTAAATATTCTTGGCCAAACTTCAGAAAAAGGATCAGAGCCACCTGCTGTGAGTCTGGTGGTTCTCAATCTCTCTCAAATTCTGGTTCTCCCCAAAGCTGGACATTCGAG
This sequence comes from Hoplostethus atlanticus, assembly GCA_034670405.1. NCBI lineage: Eukaryota > Metazoa > Chordata > Actinopteri > Trachichthyiformes > Trachichthyidae > Hoplostethus > Hoplostethus atlanticus. The sequence continues at coordinate 355,081 of JAXDDX010000241.1, forward strand.
TCGATGTAGTTCAGCACAGGCATTGTTTCCCACGGGTGGTGAAGAGGCGGAGCTTAGCGGTGGGCCGCCACAATAAATATGATAATGCGAAACACTGGGACACATGGGTGGGCTGGAGTGAAAAAGTGCAGCCAAAGTAAAGAAATGATGTGATTGTGATGTTTCGTTAGACAGACAGAAAGGTGACAGCAGGTGAATTTGGGAAACTCTAAGAGCTAACTAAGAGCAGAGAGTGAACGCCTCCCGGTCGGTCCACCTTACCCATCTCGGTCTCGTACGGCTGTCCGTTCTCAGGCAGCTGGATGAACTGCTTGGAGAACATGCTGCTGCCATAGCCCAGGATGTAGCCCTCCAGCTTCACGTCCGGACTGGGCCGCAGGAACTTCATCACGATGGTGTCGCCAGTGGCGTTGATCCGCACCTTCATGTTCTGCCTCCTCACTGCAAACCAGAGAGCAGAAGAAGACTTAGTACTCATGTTGTGAGGGTTGCACTTTGCTACTGGTTGCATGGAATGATTGCAAAGTAACCTACACCATGTTCCTCTAGATCTCTGTTCTCTCCTCTCTCTGATCTCGGGACCTCAACAGTGATCAACCTCTACCAGGTCATGATCTCTGGACCTCAACAGTGATCAACCTCTACCAGGTCATGATCTCTGGACCTCAACAGTGATCAACCTCTACCAGGTCATGAAGCTTTCCCATCTGCTGTTCTAAACACCCGGTGTCATGTAGGTCTTTCCTGGGAGAAACCCTCTGGAGACAGGAAGTGATGCATCTGACAGATTACTATTGAGCTCATTCTTTTGTAAGTTAACTAAAATGTTAAATGTAGGTAATACAGGTTCTGCAATGAAGCAACCCATGAACCCATCCATCTTGTTCTGGTAGTGTGGTTGCGTAAATCCAGCTAACTAATATCTTGTGTAATAAAGAAAAAACACTTGCAAATCTGGAAATCATTCTCAGCCTTTCACATGCTGCTGTGGTTTGAGAGTAGCAGCCCATACCTGCACTGGGCCTCGTACAAATTGAGCGTTTCATTACCAATTTGTGCTGCAATTAGGAAGCTCTGGTCACATTAGCACCAATTGCAGGTAATTGCTAAAGAAACACTTTACTGTTCCAACTAGACTCCAACTAGAGCCCAGTTTCTATCAAGCTTAACACTGAACAATGATTCAGACATCAAACCAGACTAGTGCTGTTAGATAGATAGATAGATAGATAGATAGATAGATAGATTTTTACTCTGTTATATCTGCTGTGGTGCTGCTGTCTTTGGGACTAGTATATAACGATGTATTCGACCACACCTCAGTTATTAAATACTGTACCTCCGAAGGACTTGTTGAAACATTTCTTCTTGTTAATGTCAAAATGTCAGAATGTCAGGGCCTTGGCAGACATGGAGATTTGTTTTGGCTCAAGGAACACCGAAGAGATCCGCTGAGGAAGAGAGAGGATCATACTACTACTACTACTACTACTATTACTACTACTACTACTACTACTGCTACTACTAGTACTACTACTACTAGTACTACTACAGAGTTGCAAAGTGCTGTAATGTATACTGTGTACTTTAAAGCAATAAAAGATTATTTATTTATTTATTTCTGTAATAAACAATAGCCAAGAAGAAAAAAACAATCAGAATGTCAGGAGGGTGAATAGATTGCTAGGAGTTTATCCCAGTGTGCTCAGACTGGCAATAGTGCGGCTGAACGCACTATTGGAACTACACTCCCCACCCTGCAGGACTTATACACCAGGAGGTGCAGAACCAGAGCCTGCAGGATCATGAAGGATCCTCACCACCCCAACAACGGACTGTTTCAGCTGCTGCGGTCAGGCAAGCGCCTCCGTAGTCATGCTGCCAAAACAGAAAGACTGAGACGGAGTTTCTTTCCTCAGGCCATCAGGACTGTGAACTCTGACCTCACCAGGGCCCCCACCAAGACCCACACACTGCCCCTCTTATGCACACACACACACTTAGGTAAAGACTACACATAATTTATAATTTATATTATATTATACATACAATTTCCCTTTTTTACTATATTTTTATAAAGTGCTCTTATTGTAAATATTGTGTTGTTTTTTATATAGAGCTCTTAAAAACTGTGACATTGTAAATACATTACATTACATTACAGTCATTTAGCAGACGCTTTTATCCAAAGCGACTTACAATAAGTGCATTCAACATAGGTAGGCAAGAAAACTACTAGTCACCAGAAATCGTAAGTGCATTTCCTTCCTAAACAAGCAACTAAGAGCATAACTAGTGTTAAGGTAAGAGTGCAATAAGTTAGCAACCTACTATATCTTAAACAAATGAGACAAATAAGAGAATCAAATAAACAAGAGCTAAGACAAATAAGTGAACCAAATAAGCAAGAGCTAAGACAAATAAGTGTATCAAATGAACAAGAGCCAATAAACAAGAGCTCAGACACATAATTGACGACAAATAGGCAAGGCTAAGAGGAAGAGTCAGGGTAGTGTTTCCTGAAGAGGTGGGTTTTCAGCCTGCGGCGAAAGATTGTGTTGGTTTATTGTAAATAGTGTGAACCTGTTATTTTGCACATTTCTGCTGAGCATTGCCACTTTGCATTTCACTGCACACCTCGTGTGTGTATGTGACAATTAAACTTCTTGAATCTTGAATCTTGAATCTTGACCAGACAGGACATCAGGACATCTACAAATACTTCTCATTCCACCCCCATTACCCATTAATATGTTTAGCAGGCCGATAGCTGATAGTCATTTAGCCTAAGCCTTTAGGCAGAGCATCCCACAGCCCAGGGGCCTGGTCACCTTTAGGCTGTAGCCTTCAGAATAACCAGGATCTGTCTGAGGATCTCAGGTTGCTTTCTGGCTCAGAAGGTTTGAGATGTGCCAACGGTGCTAGAACTACTGGAACCTTAAAAGGATGAAGAATGTCTGAAGGCTTCGAGGTTGTCCAGAAGGTGTTTCTCTTTAGGAACCCAGGCCATGAAGCTGTCCATGGAAACATCATAAATGTCAGCCCTGGAACTCATTTAACTCCTGGTAATAAGCTCTTTAAGCTAAGAGAAGCTTTCCCCTTTTCCGGCAGTTTCTTTAAGGAACGTGACTGATTGTGTTGGGTTACTGAGGCCATTAAAAGCTTGTGTAAAAACGCCTTAAAAAGCCACATGAAAGAGCTACGGATGGTTTAGAGGAACATGATGTGACAGACTTGTGTCATCAGGCACATCAATCTCCGCCTAGTTGCATTTATTCTCAAATCCTTCAACTGGGCCAAAACCACAGTGCCTTAACAACAGGCCTAATGACTGTGATACCAAGAGCAAACTCAGGGTGAACTCCTGTCTTACTGATGGCTTCATTATGTACGAAGCCCCGAGGCTCTTTAATCATGGGAAAGTGTTGGATAAACAACCAGCGTGCAGCTGATGTGGAAAATGTCAGGATCTGTTGGTCTGGAGGGCCTTAGAGACCTGCTTGTTTTGCTGAATCAGGACGTTACATAAGTCCTTCCCATAGCAGAGGTACACAAAGCTCCACGGGGACGTCCACCGTTTGAAGAGGATGTCCACTGTTGAAGAGGACGTCCACTGTTGAAGAGGACGTCCACCATTTGAAGAGGATGTCCACCGTTTGAGGACGTCCACCATTTGAAGAGGACGTCCACCGTTTGAAGAGGACGTCCACCGTTTGAAGAGGATGTCCACTGTTGAAGAGGACGTCCATCGATGTAAATGGAATAGACTTGCACTGATTGGAATTCAATGAGGAACCAGGTGGAGAACCAACCCTCATCTCATTTCTTTTTGACCCTTGACCTCCTTGCTACTGGTTGCCTGCAGTGTTGATGAACTCAACGTCACTATTCTACAATGGAATTGTAATGCAAATGATTGACTCATTCACTCAATTCATTTCGCTGACTGGTGTGAAACCGGAGCAGGAGCATATATTATTATTACAAGTTCTACTCAAAATGCTGAACATCAATTTTGGTTTCAAATCTAAAATGCAGAGATTCAGCCTGTAAAAGTGAAGTTAGGTACTTTTCTTTAACATAGTTGGACTTCATGTTAATGAATCCATACAGTGTCCAACAGCGGTACAACCAGACCCGTGCTGCCTGGCGTGCAGCCACGTTATGGCTGTCCTTTAAAACTTTAACAAGTACAGAATGTTTTCAGTCCCTGCGGTCTGTTTCAGGAACTATAAACTTATTTTTTCCAAGACCATTGCCCTGCAGGCCCACAAAATCATGACAGCCAGTCCACTGGAGTAAAGGAGGATACCACCTCAATCCAGCGTTCAGATGTTACTTCTATAGCTAAAAACAAGAGATATGTGATGTCATCCTGATGTCCGACTCCATAGCAAATAAATATGAAGAGATTGAAAATATGACACTGGCCAGGATGGTTTTTCATTTTCCAGCCCAGAACCGAGAGTCTTTCTATAAAGATGTCCCAGTCAGACTCCCATATCTCCTCAGTGAAGCAGCTCCAGGTTCTACATCATCTTGTCTTAGTGTTTCTGTTTGCAGATTAAAGGTTTTGATCACTGATCAGCATCATTGATATTCTAATGTTGAATTGTTTTTCCAGTGATGATGAACCTTTTCTGCAGCATGGTGAAGCAATCATGTGCAATTAAGCATCACATTACATTACTTCCAGCCAATGAGGACTTCAGGAACTCAACAGAACATGTGTTGGTTTGGTCGGTGCTTTGGGGGGTCGGCTCCAGGAGTTTCCAAGAGACACATTGCGTTCGATCCTAAGTACATCCGTCTTCGGCCTCTCCAGGTTTTCTTTGGGATGTTTGTTCTGCAGATTGCGCTGGCATCCTGTCGGCCTTCTCAGACAGTGTGGGAAAAGCCCACAGTGTCTTTGGGGGGAGGTTGACATGCTGGACATGTGTAATCATGCATGCTCATTCTTGGCAACCTCGCTCGGCCGCTGAAAGCTTTCCAAGAGCAGCTGATGGAGTGGAGGAGTAAAACCCAACATGAAGCCTATCAGGAGCATCAGTCTGGTTCTCATTCCCTGCAGATGAACAGCGGCTCTGCCCTGGAGCTGTTTGACGTCGGGGGGGGGGGGTCCTCTTAACAGCCTGGATTATATCTCACTTCAGCGTTGAGTTTGACAGCTGCATGTGTTGTTCTCAGAGCTTTCGCAGGACAAGGACAGGAGTCGAGTTTTATTAATTTGTTGGCCCAGGAATGAGCTCAACGTCAAACCTTAATGAGCCTTAAAGGACGGATCGTGACTCATCTCGCCTCAGAGACGCTCTAACAATCACTTCAAATGTTGAGCTAAAAGAACCACAAAAGTACCACAAAGTACCACAAACTACTCCAGACTAGAACAAAGAACCACAAAGCATTTCAAAAAGTACCACAAACTATATAAAAAACACAACATGCACACATATGTGTACTTTGTGGTTCTGTGTGGTACTTAATGGTACTTAGTGGTTCTGTGTGGTTCTGTGTGGTACTTAGTGGTTCTGTGTGGTACTTTATGGTACTTTGTGGTTCTGTGTGGTAATGTGTAGTACTTTATGGTTATCTGTGTTTTAATGTGTGGTACTTTGTGGTACTTTATGGTTCTGTGTTGTAATGTGTGGTACTTTGTGGTACTTTGTGGTACACCACTGCAGCGTACACCAGAGGGACTCCCTCCTTCACCTTTATTTACTGACACAAGATGCACTAAAACTCGGGTCTTGGACTTCAGACTGAGGCTGAGCAGATTGCAACCTGGGACCGTCCCATTAATCTCCTGTAGTAACACACTCTGGGCCTCGAAGTGTCTTAAACCTCCAGACGCCGTGGGTAGAACCCAACCCTCTGGTGTGGTTTCTCTCCAGGAAGCGTAAAGCCTCGTGCACTCTGTCTTCCAGTCACATTTACTGGAGAGCCGTGACCTCGCGGCTCTGCAGCTGGAGGCGTTTCCTCTCTGAAGACCTGGACGCTGCATGATGGGGTTTCTGCAGGGTATCGCAGTGTGTGTGTGTGTGTGTGTGTGTGTGTGTGTGTGTGTTACACATATACACACTGGTGATGAACACACATGCACGCTATGATGGATGAGGGCGAGGTTGCATTCAGGCACCTCCAAGAATTTCAACATGTGTGGTTGGTTTGTTTTTGTGTGTGTGTCTGTTACGCAAACACACTTTGACGTGAACACACATGCACACGTCCTCCATGATGGATGAGCTCACGGACGCAGGCCGGTACTTCTAGAAGTCACTGTGTGTGTATTGTGTGTTACATGTCTGTGTGTGTGTGTGTGTGTGTGTGTGTACATTCATGTTCAAAAGGCATACATGAAGGCACGCTGGTGCGTTGGAGGTCTGCCAGAATTCACAATCACATGTGCACATATTTACTACAGTGGATGACTTCAATGCTTCCTGCAGGGACTCCTGCCATTATCACCATGGGTGGTATGCTGTATGGTGTGTGTGTGTGTGTGTGTGTGTGTGTGTGTGTGTGTGTGTGTGTGTGTGTGTGTGAGAGAGAGTGTTTAAGACATTCACATTCATTGTGCACGTATGTGGCCACCTCCTCAGCAGTGGATGAGCGCTGCACTCTGGACTAGTGTCACCATAACTAAAACTTCAGTACTTGCAAAATATTGAATTCAATATTGATAATTTTACAAAATGTTTCCTGTCACCACTAGAGGGCGTGTGGACTGAATTACCAGAGAGCACTGCTGCTAACTTGGAGGCTTTTTCGCTATTTAAAGACTTTCCAGGCCCCCTGAAGACTTGGTGGGCAGCTGATCTCAATACTTTTTCAGAACGTCGAGAAAAACATGAATGTTTCCTCCCTGAGCGTTTAGCGACACGCCGCTACAGCTGATACATCTAAAGAGCCGCCAATAACCACTTTCCTTTCTAGAGAGGAGGCAACACTGGCCGTCCACCACGTCTTGAACTGGATCCCAGCTCACACTAACTGGTGGACCAACTATTTAACCTCCAAGGCAACAAAGATGGACGCCCAACCGACAGCAAAACCCAAAAGTTACTACGAAGCTTTCAGGTCAGCGTGGAAACACGACGTCACAGCGCTGCGGAGTATCAAATATTGAGATATTAAACTTCAAAATCAAAGTACAAATTCTGAAAGTGACAAAAATAATACTCTGTCTGTGTACATTTATTTACCTCTAGCTCATCCACACACACAGTTTTCCTTTCAGCAGAGCGAAGCCCTCCTCACCCTCCTCACCCTACCACCCTACTCTCCTCCTCCGCTGCATGCGGCGCCTGGCTGCAGCCTCCTTTCATCTTTGTCCTAATGAGGTTTTACTGTGTTACGGTGCATGAGAGCCACTGGGGAAACACTCCTGCAGCTGCTGCATGAAAACACAGTCACCACACTGAGGAACATTCCACGTTTTACTATGTGAGTGGGTTACACTGAGCTGGTAGATCACATGACGCTCAACACACTCAGTTATTTAGCGATCAACTGTTTCCCTCAACCTGCCTCGTCTTCTTCTACTGCCGTTTGTGATTTCCTACAAATTTTCCCTCCACGATTGGAGGAAGAACCAAACACACGAGCCGGACCAGGAACACGACCAACACCAGCAGATGTTTTTAACAGTTGAAGAGTCTCAGGGGGATTTTCTCCTTCACTGCTGGAGAAACTGACTCAATACAAAACGCCTACTAACTAGTGTACATGCATACACACATGCACGCACATACACACATGCACGTATTCCCACACACACACACTACTATGTGCACACAAACACACATACATGCACCCCCGCTGTAACCTGCCCAGTTGCTTTTGCAGCAGAGCAGTGGGGAGGAAGTCAGTAGCACAATCTCCAGATTAGATTAAAACCAGTGAACGCCTCTCAACTGGTTTGGATCAATCAGACTAGACAACAACCCAGTCGAAGTTGTTGTTCTTGGCGAGTCTCCCTGTGAGGTAACGCTATCTGAGCCATCATGTCACGTTCATTAAAAAGAGACAGAAGTCACAAGTTATATCATAAACTATCCGGCGCTCGGGGGGAGGCGTGACCGCGAGGCTGCACCGGGTGAACCCAGACATGTGCTCTGCTATGCTTGATCTCTCTTGTACTGCAGGCTGCAGCATCCATCAGGCTGCAGCCGGGTGCAGCGTGCAACTTCATGCATACAAAAATTGATCGCTTGTCGTTTAGAGTTGAACACCTTTAAAGGCAATTACTACGCTTAATTCTGGATTTTTCTCATTTTGCAACACATGCACATGCAGCGCGGCATGCAGCACGGCACGCAGAGCTAAACCTCCACTGATCACACAACCAGCATCAACTAAAACACACATGCAGCATCTTCACCCTCAACGTGTCAGCCTGCATCCACATCACGTCTCTTCTGCGTGGTGGAATACAACATATGATATCGCATTACGTTTAACTGTGTTGCATTCAGGCTCAGTCATTCAGAGCATCACCACCATCAATACACCACATATCAATGCACCACATACCAATACACCACATATCAATACACCACCATCAATGCACCACATATCAATACACCACATATCAATACACCATCAATACACTTGCCTCTGATCCTCTGTGCAGGGATGCAGCTGAGTAGTGTCCCTCCGAGCAACAGGAGGGAGATTGGGAGGAAAGTGATGCCTGCCATGAAGAGCTGTAGCTTCAGTCTCTCAGGGAGTAAGAGAGAGTGGGGGGGTGAGTCAAAGACGAGGGTGAGGATGAAGACGAGGACCGACCAGGAGCTGGACAACTTCACTAGGACTTGTTCAGTGGTCTGATGTCCTCTCAGGGCACTGTGGTGTGGAGAGGAGGACCAGCACCGCCAGCATCTATAGCCTGACTGTACAGGTGGGCGGGGCCTGGGTGACATCACTGGGCCCTATACACACACACATAAAACACACACACACCACCTCCCTCTCTCCTTGTTCACTCCCTCCTCTCTCTCTCCCATTTCTTCACTCTCTACTCCTCCTCCCTCCCCCCTCTTGACTCCTCCCTCTTCCTAGTGTTGTTTTCCAGTCTGCTCCAGGGTTTCTACCAGTAACATGGTGGGTTCAGATCATGATGCATCTCAACCTGGAGCCAGTTTGATGCTCCTGAATCATCAAGACTCAGGTGACGATACCCTTCACTACACCCCTGACTACTGACTACAGATGTAGAGTTGCATTCAGGTACACCCTGGTGTTTTGTATCTGGGGGCGATCGGGCCACTGATCAATATGACTCATCCATTTCTTGGCCAGCTGCTGAGATTTCTGGCTTTAAAAACTCCTTTCTGACCCAAACTCTGTTTTGGAACAAAACCCTCCCACCCACATCGGAGTTTGGAGACCCCCCCGACCCCCCCAAGCCTCGTCCTCCAGCCAGGCAGGTTTACTACTCCAGGACTCAGCATGGTGAAGTTCTACGTCTTCATCAGACGTCTCTGATCTCTGGTCAGCTTTATTATTCCTGCCAGGCCACCGTACGCTGCCGGACCTGTTGATGTTGTTGTAATTCCTCCCGGCCGCTGATAGGGGGCGATAAGAGTCATGATAAGAGTCATGATTACTCTTGATGTCGCTGATAGTTCTTATAGTTTCATCAAGGTGAATGAAGCTACAACTGGTTGACTGACCTGTGACCAGCTGGAGGTCAAACTCTAGTTTTACAGCACCGGTTACACAAAAACTGATGATGGTGTGTGTGTGTGTGTGTGTGTGTTGGGGAGAGGTAGGGAGGATTAAATGTTGGAATGAGAAGAATGAAAGGAATGGAAATCAGGCGTGGACGGATGATGGTGTGTTAGTGGTTCAGGAAAACCAAAGACTGACCACACACACACACACACACACACACACACACACACACCACTGATTAACCAACAGAGTTTTGCTCCGTCTTGGTGAAATTAGACTGTCCCGGGTGGCATCGCCGCTCCTGGACCAGGGGATGATGGGAAGAATGAGGTCGGCGTCAACCCCCCTCCCCAGCTTCACACGTGCATGCTGGGAACAGCAAAAACCACTGATATGTTTTCTCCACATTTGAGTGAATAAGCACACACACACACACACACACACACACACAAGCAGAGAAAACACACAAACATCTCGACATGGACAAAGGTAAACACACACCAAACACACACACACACACACACACCATATGCATGCACATGCACTAAACACACACACACACACACACACACACTGGAGAAGAAAATAGGGTGTAGTCCTACATACTCCAGTTGTGGTTTTGAATGCAGCCCATCCATGGAGGAGGAGGAGGGATGGAGGGATGGAGAAAGAGGATGATGAAGAGGAGGAGGAGGAGGGGGACGAATGAAGGAGGAGGAGGAGGAGGAGGAGAAAATGGGGTGTAGTCCTACATACTCCAGCGGTGGTTTTGAACGCAGCCCATCCACACGTGCCGTCACATGGGACAGGATGGAGGGAACACAGCTCTGCCAAAAAGACCCCTCCCCCCAACCATACCATACCCCTCCCCCCACCATACCCCCCCTCCCACCCCCCACCATACCCCCCCCCCCACTCGAGCAGAGCAGGAATATTCTTGATTCAGACTGCAGCTCTGTTACTGTCGAGGAAAACAAACGGGATGGAAACCAACATGTGACATTTAGGGAAAAGGCGTTAACCCTTTGGGTTCACGACCAATCAGATCATCAAGTTTAGTTCCTGAAAGAAAAGGACAGTTTTCACCGTCAGCGGCGTTCTGCTGCTGTTAATAAAACACCGTCATCATCAGGGTGCTGTAACCTCTGACCTCTAGGCATGAACCCACTGACTGATGCCGAATGTGTCCTGTTCATTTGTTTGTAAGTTGTAACTGATGTGAAAGCAGGCGGCCAGCAGAGCAGAGCTCCGGGCTGCAACAAGCTTCGACACGCTGGGAGCCAAAGTCAACACTTCAGCCTGCGCCTGTTGTGAACGCTTCCCCCTTTTCAGGACTCAAGTTGAACTGAAAACAAGAAGTTCTACACAGCTGATTTAACCCACCACTAATAACTAATACAACTACTAACTACCAACTACTTACTACTAACTACCAACTACTACCGACTACTAACTACCAACTACTGCCAACTACTAACCACCAACTACCAACTACTAAATACTAACTACCAACTACTTACTACTAACTACCAACTACCAACTACTAACTACTAACTACCAACTACTAAGTACCAACTACTTACTACTAACTACCAACTACCAACTACTACCAACTACTAACTACCAACTACTAACTACCGACTACCAACTACTACCAACTACTAACTACTTACTACTAACTACCAACTACTACCAACTACTAACCACCAACTACCAACTACTAACTACCAACTACTAAGTACTAAGTACCAACTACTTACTACTAACTACCAACTACTACCAACTACTAACTACTTACTACTAACTACCAACTACTAACTACCGACTACCAACTACTACCAACTACTAACTACTTACTACTAACTACCAACTACTAACTACCGACTACCAACTAACTACCAACTACTAACTACCGACTACCTACTACTAACTTCTTCCTCTTCCTCTTCCTCTTCTTCTCTACTAAATATGTGTTAAACAGTTTAACTGGTTGAGGTTAAACAGTTTAACTGCTTGTTGTTTTTGAGATGACCTGAAGGTCTGAAATCAAAGCTGGTGGTTTTCCTGCCGAGGCGTCGCAGGTCGTGATGTAACCAGGGACTGTGACATCACTTCCTGTACAATAAAAAACCTCTTGCTGGTTTCACAGAAACACTTGTGCAAATTAACGTCAATTTAACAAACAAGCTTGGACTCCCAGTGAAGACAGTGAAGGTGTTTACTGCTTCCAGACAGTAAAAACCCTTTAACCACCAACAGCCCAGCAGGGGGCCAACGTTCACACCTCCAACCATCTGAAGACCTGGAGTGTCCTCCTGGTCCAGAGGGGCTTCCTGATGAAGACCTGGAGCGTCCTCCTGGTTCAGAGGGACTTCCTGATGAAGACCTGGAGCATCCTCCTGGTCCAGAGGGGCTTCCTGATGAAGACCTGGAGCTCCTCCTGGTTCAGAGGGACTTCCTGATGAAGACCTGGAGCTCCTCCTGGTTCAGAGGGACTTCAACATGACTCCAGGTTGTCTGAGTCACATTCAAAGGGTTTAGCTGAATACTGTAAGAATCCTAACACATTATTTCAAGTCTTATTTCCACTGATTTCCATTCCAGTTGTCCCAGTTTTAAGAATCCAGTCGCCTCATTTGGAGATGAAAGGCCTCTGGACTCTCAAAACAGAGTTCAAAGAAGTTTCAAGATTCACTTGATTCGATAAAATTGAACAAATTTAGTTTGTACATGAAGTCATCAGGTTGATGAAGGAAACCCTGATTTGTTCTCAGTGTCTCAGTTGATTGAGGCCCTAAAGGAGAAGCACCATGAAGCTACACTGTAAAAATATCCAGTTTAACAAGTCATTTCATCTAGTCTATATATCTAATCTATATCTTCCATTGAGGTGAGATGGTTCTTGAAGTCTCATCCTGTTGCTGCTGGCTTGTTTCAAGATACAAGACTGATGAGAGTAAATGAGTTTTTGCAGTGCAGCTCCAGACCTCAGGGCCTCCAGCTGATAGGAGTAGCTGTTACTGGGAACTGGGAGCTCTTAAACCAATCAAAACGCCTCATGTTGCCAAAGCGCCGCCGTCTTCACTCCGCCAGAACTCAGCCGGCACCTGCAACGCATCACGGTGATGAGCGGCGAAGCCAGAGGAGGAAACGCAGCGCCAGGAAGAGTTTCACTAACGCTTATATAACCTCCATTATACCTCTCTCTCTCTCTCTCTCTCTCTCTCTCTCTCTCTCTCTCTCTCTCTCTCTCTCTCTCTCTCTCTCTCTCTCTCTCTCTCTCTCTCTCTCTCTCTCTCTCTCTCTCTCTCTCTCCTGAGGAAGGAAAAACTGTCTGTGCCTCACAATGCCCCCTTTGTCTTTGTTGGGCAGCAGTCTGGTGGGGGGGGGGGGGGGGGGGGGGGCAGACACCTTTAAAGCTTTTCACAATAAAATACTAAATCAACAGGATGTATTCTACAGTATCAGTCTGGGTGTGGCTACCAAGGTGAGGCTAGCAGGAAGCAGGAAACTGGGTGAACATCAGCGCTCTCCGTCTGGTTACCTCAGGAGAGATGCTGCTTCAAGGTAGACAGACCATCAAGATGACTGACAGGTGTTGGGGTGGAACATGACCAACCAATGAGGGGGAGGAGGGCGGGGCTAACACATTGCTTTACATTTTTTTAAATTTGTCTAATGCCCTTTTCCAGAATGACTTGATGCCGAGTGAGCAGGTTCCACGTTGCGTTGACGGACACGTTGGCTCGAACCTGTGACCTTTCGGTTGCAAGACAGCCTCGCTACCTACGCCGCCACCCGTTCCTCCCAAGGCTGCGCTGCCCTTCCACTCCATGACTTCACTGTCAGGAAGTATCATCTTTCACCCATCATGTCCAGAGCTGGACCGCCCGCCAGCCACCTCAAGCATTTCCTGCTGCCTTCAGGTGGGCGCTGGGTAATGAGGTAATTACCACATTGATTGTTTGGTATTTCTTTCCGTACGCCCTGAACGGATTCCCAGCGACACGTGGCATCTGCGGGCCTCTGGCCAAAGCATGCAGAACCTCAACTCCTCAGATGAAGTGGCAGATGAGACAGAGAGAAAAGGAAAGCACACAAAGGGTCCTTTACCGCCCGTGCAGCGTTCAAGAGCCACTGGGAAATCAGAAAGGATTATTACAGTTACTCTTGTAATTGAGTACTTTTGTGTCCTTGTGCCCTTGAGTATTTTCTAAATCAGTCACTTTAATTTGACCTAAGTCTGTTTTGACTGAGGTGTTTTATTTTGCTGCGTTTTAAATCCCATCATTACAGACTCCAGATCAGCCTCCATGAGCTTCGCCTCAGAAACCAGCCAACTGTAACCGGGCCAGTTGGGAGCCATTAGAGGAGTAACCTGGATTTACTTTGTTTATGTACTTTATTCAGTTAAAGCAGCGTTAAGCAATCAGCAGCCGGTACGGTGGCCTGTAATTGACAGAAATAATAAAGTCACATTTTCCCATGTAGAGGACGAAGCTGCGAATCAGACATCCAACAGAGTCTAGTGAAGACTTAAAGCATCACCATGATGAAGACTGGAGGGGTAATAATAAGAATAATAAGAATAATAACAATAATAATAACAACAACAATAATAAAAATAATAACAATAATATAATGACAATCATAACAATAACAATAATAATAATTATAATTATAATAATGACAATAATACTACTACTCCTACTCCTACTACTCCTACTACTACTACTAATAATAATAATAATAATGACAAAAACCTGAAAAGAAAAACCTGAATGATTGCCCCTTTAAGTTCCTTTATTAAGAGAATCTAGTTTGAACTCTGTTGTCTTGTGCAACTCAGGAACTTTTACTTTCCTTACAGTAGATTTTCACCTCTACTGGAGGAGAGACCGTCCCGTAAGTGGACAGTCACAGGTTCAATCCCCACCACAGCCAATCACCATCAGGGCTCAAAGGTAAAGGCAGTAGTAATGAACAGCAGAAGTTCAACCAAGAAAAAACAAACGAACGCCAACTAGTTAAAGTGTACCGAGCTGCTCGACACGCCTCCTGAACCTGCGTATTCTCTGCCGATAAGGAGAAACCATGCGGAGTGAAACACCTCCATGACTCCAATCTGTTTTCAATGTTTCTCTCTCCGGGCGTCGGTAGTTTCTGCTTTTCCTCCCCTTGTCTCTCCCCATCGCTCGTCTCAGCAACACAAAGCCACCTGGGCTTTCTCAAACACTGCAGCGTTGAACGCACCCCTCCCCTGTGCACCAGAGCATCTGCTACCGGCTATTAACCTTTTATCCACCGTTGGGTTTGTCATCATTACAGCATCTGACCTCTGACCCTCAACGAACCCCCCTCTGGCCTCCCTGGAGAAACTTCCTCCTCAGGGATCCTTCACTTCTTCTTCTGTTGTTGTTGAGTTTTGTTGTCATAGTTTCTCTTTGGTCTTTTCAGGGGAAATGTTTCCATAAGCCGTTTTCTATCCAACCGGCGTGACTTATGATTTATTCTCTCTGTGTTTTATCACCTCAATCTGCAAATTAACACTTCTGGGTTTCCCAGAATGCACTGTGGTCCTCTGGATACTTCCTCGGTCTGCCTCATTGCCTCCTGAACGCTGAGTAAAATCAATTTCCATGCTTGCTCATATTCACTTACACACACACACACACACACAGCCTGTATTTAAGCTGAAGCCACGCCCCCTTCCTCTCTGAGCTTCATCATGTTTCACACTCATGTTGGATATCTCCCTGACGTTGCCAGGTTGAGGTGACGGCCATCAACGCAGAGATTTACGTTCATGAAGCGTTTCTCAAGATGGATGACACATCGAGTCATATGGAAGTGTCGCCAGTGACCCAACAAACTGGACTCAGATCAGAACCTGGTCTTTGTTTCTCTTCTGGTCAGCTGGTGCGGTGATTTGGAAACTGGTTGCAGATGTCGCCTACATGGGCCAGAGCGGAGGACGACACCATGTCAGCTCCACTTGGAACGTCTCGGGGTTGGAAAGCCGAGCGGAGAAGAGGATCGCTGACTTTCCATGCCAGGGTGCATGAAGGGAGTTTCACGGAGGAGGTGACCTTCTCCTCTTCAGCCTGTAGTGAAGACACCAGGAACCCTGAAGGCCCCGTGGTCTGATGGTTCAAAGTCAGCCTGGGTCGTCCCTCCTCTCTCACCCAGTCTCTCCTGTCTCTCTACTAACATACCAGACAAATCCTGTGAGAAATGTGATGGATAGACAGACAGAAACTTTATCTCCCCCAGAGGGAAATTCAATCAAAAGCTACAATGCCTTGATTGTGGTAACACAGTAAAAATACTGATGCTGGGAGGTCTTCACTTCCTGGCTGAGTCATACCAGTCTCAGCTGGGAACCTGAGGATTATGGGTAAATCCCCGGGTTGGGGGATTTCTTTCCACCCTAGAAACTACATATAGACTTCGGCTCCAACAAGCCTCATTTTACAATTTAGTAATTTAGCTGATGTCATCCACAAGGAGGTTCACAGCAGAACAAGCTGCATTACAAGGCAACCAGCAGTGAGGAGGTCAAGGGTCAGAGGTCACAGCCCCGTGACACTCTTCCTGTGACCCTGGACTGATCATGGATGGTAGAAATCTCTTGTGTTAGTAGACCAGGACCAGACCAATGGATCAGCAGAGGTGGGTGGTATGAACTGAGTCAGCCTCAAGATGAGCGACTCAAACCCCTCCAGCCTCCACACTGCTTTTTCCATTATTTTCTCCATTTCCTGCACGACAAACCTGCGAGACTGTAAATATTTCATCACTTCTCTCACACGAGGCGGCGAGGACGCCAGAGGATGACAGACAGCAGACGTCAAGACACCTTTTGTTTCTGGTAAAGGAAATCTCTCACGGGTTGGCAGAGGGTGTCAAGATAAATTCCAGGTTAATACCGGCTGGGCTGGGAGCTTCCTGCCGCCGAGAGGCAGAGAAAACACAACTCAACACAACTCACATGAAGAAGAGGAGAATGAAAAGTCTAGTAATCGGTGGAAAAACAGCATTTCAACACAGTAACGTCTTCATCAGGCTCATCAGGCTCTCTGGTGTCTGACCTCCTGGGTAAATCAACACAGGCCCTTTAAATTGTTTCGTCCCCCAGAAGAAACAACCGAGGAACTAAACAGAAAAGGTTGGTTTGGTTTCTGAGCAGCCTGGGAACCGACTAACAGCTGAACTGGAGAGAAACAACATGGAGGCAGAAAGGCCCAGAACCTCATACGCAAACTAACAGCAGATTTAAGGACTCAACCAGCTGGAAGCAATGCTGCTGCAGAGCAGGCCACGCCCATCTACAGAGTAGGCCACGCCCACTGGAAAGTAACCTAAACCTCAAGTGACTTGAAATGCATGAAAATAAAGGAAATAAATTCAACCCAAAACATCTTTTAATGCATTTAAAATGTTGACAAGGTTCAGCTTGTCATCCTCATGTTCATCTTTGTGTTCTTTTATCTAGTTTATGTCACTATTATGGATCTGGTATGTTGGTGTGATTTGATCCAGACAGGGAAATGAAACCTTAGCAGAGTAGTGGACGAGTAATAAAGTACCAGGAACAAAAACACCAAACTAGTACTACTAGTACTACTAGTACTCGGGACAGGAAAGGTGACTTGATGAATAGTTACATAAGACAAGAAGCGATTCCAAATTCTCATGAACAGAAAACATGCTGAGCTTTCTGTCACTGCCATGAAAACTTGGTGGAACTGTGCCAGGAATATTCCTCTGACCAGGAATATTTCCCTGAAAGAGTCGGGGATAATTCCCATACATGCCCTGTGATCTGTTACTTATCCTGCAGAGCCAAAGGATAATAACTGGTGAAGCTGAGAGAAATGACCTCATGGCTGCTGCTCCAGTGCACTGGATTCATTTAGGAGCATCTAATGGTTTCATCTTTCTAGGGATGAAACTTAAACTTCCACAGAAAGTAGTTCCTGCTGTTTCCCTTTGCAGGGCAGCATGATACCTGGGTGCTTTGTGGTTGTTCAGTCATGTGCATTGTCCCTGTCCCTAAACTGACCAATCAGGTTACAGGTTTTAAATACAAATCATTAAATCTTTTCCATCTGAAGACAAATCCCTTCATATTGCTGCTGTAAAGCTTTAGCATGAGCTATCTACTGGAGACACAGATGATTTGGGGGCCAATCGCCTGGTCAGATATTGGGTCATGTGACCCATGAGGTCGGGGTGGTCCAGGTCCAGGTCCAGGTACAGGTTGGTGTTCGAGGTAAAGGAAAGGCTGTTATTCCACCTGCAGCGTCTCAATACAGCCTTCCATCAGCCTCCATCACACAGTGAACCGTCCTGTCTCACTCATGGAGACGCCATAGATTCACCCTGGGGACAACTTGAGGTTCAGCAAGGTTCAGGATCTGACTCGAGACCAGCAGGGCGACATGTAGACCCTTTGGCTGTCTGGGGGAACCCCCGCCTCTTATTCAACAAACACCAACTGAACCTGTGACCCCGCTGAGGGTGGTAGGGCCTCCCTGGTGATGACCTGCAGCCTGTAAAACTGATACTGGACCAGCGTCTGGTTAATAAGATCCTGAAGAACAAGGTCCTCCTATCTGACTAACTCAGTTTAAACCACTTTTAACAATGTGGACCAGAAGGTCTTTTATTATTGGTCTTCATCTTTATCTTCTCTTCTTTCTCACTGTGGAGTTTTTCTCGGTCGTGTTTCTTTTTGTTGCTTTTTTCTTTTTCTTTATTTTATTATTCTTTTGTTCAACAGTTTCTTAAACTCTGTATAAAATCATTTGTTTTAGCTGGTGAAACGAACCAGACTGATCTTGGAACAGAAATGTCCCTTTTCCATGACTAGACCACCAGAACGACTCCAACACTCAGAAGAAACACTGTTTATCCAATTTGGAAATATTTTGCTGCCTGCAGTTCATCAGTCAATATTTAGGAAGCACAGAAACACTATTATTGTCTTAAGGTGACTCAGAGCCTCAACAGCCCATAATGAGCTTTACATTCACCAGTTGTGTAAGAGGAGGTGTCAGCTTGGTTCGAACTAACTGGGAGATTTAGTTTTGGACCGAGCGCCTCAATGTGCTGCGGTGAAACGGCACGTTCACCATCTAACTTTCCTGAACGCTTTCCAAGAGCACATGACGCCTTTTATATGTTCTATTCCTTTCAATGGAGCTTCTATTCCAAGTGTCAAACTGACGACACGTTTGGGGAATACGTGTTTGTGCCCCGTCACTGTCACCAGGATAAATCACACTGGATGGCAGCTTTGGTGGAAGAACTTATTCAGGCACTGATCTGATCCTGGATCAGTCACCTGTCATATGACTGGTGGCTATAAAGAGAGAGGCGCCACCACAGTGACACACCATGGAGCTGATCACTCTGACATTAACTGGCAGAAGCCCCGCCCCCTCTGGCGGCCATGTTGGAGGTCCTCAGCTCTGAACAGCTGATTGTGTTTCTGTCTCAACAGAATTGAATCTTCATGGTTAATTTCTGTCTGTTTCTACTGAACTGATCATTTCATCACTGATACATCTGATTGATTTAGTGTTTAGATCATGTAGCTTGTTAGCTAGCTAACCATAGTATCTGGTCAGCTAACCATCACTGATACATCTGATTGGTTCAGTGTTTAGATAATGTAGCTGGGGGGGCGTGTCTATGTTCCCTGTTGTTCATGTTACTTCTGAGTTTTACTTGCATGTTGTCTTAGTAGGTGTCATGTTTTTAAATGTCTCATGTTGGAATGAATGTTGTTTCCAAGCCTTTTCTTGCCACCAACAGAAAAACTGTCGGGTGGAAACTCCGTCTTTGTCCTCAACTAAAACCTGCCAGCTGAATTTTCCAAAGCAAAACTCTTCTTGTGTTCCTGTCAACAGCGACATTACACAACACCTGGCGCTCATACCGCCGGAGTGAAGCGAGAAGTTAGACGTGGGTTTGTTTGAACAAGTGGGTATAAAGAGTCCTGTCTGGAGCCTAAGCCCCGCAGAGTGGATTTACTTTACTCTGAGTTTGTTTCTAGGTGTTCCTCTGTAGTGAAACTAACTGTGAATGCACCAAAACATAACTTTAAGATTCATGACACTTTATGAGTCATGGCAGCAACACATTGGACACATGGAGAAAGATCTCAGCGGGTTTCCCACCAAGACAAAGGCCCCCCACGGTGTTGGCAACATGGCTACCAGTTATACATAGAGAGGCTAAATACCAAGCGCAAATAAAAGGTACATAATACATTATATAATACATTACCTTTCATCCTGCATCTGTGGTCTCCACTGTAAACCACTGGGGAAGAGTGAAGTGTCATGAAGGCCGAGTCCAGTTCTCCCTCACTTCACTTCATCAGACTGGAACAAAAGATCTACCTTCACATGAGAAAAGGCTGCAGGCATGAGAGAAAGTGAGGACAACTACTGGTCACTGACCTTGGTAAACTGACCCCTGATCTGCTGGGCGACCATTCTTCAAAGTGTGAAACATGATGGTGTTTCAATGGAAGCGTTCAAGGAGCTGGGAGGAGGCTCCGTTGGCTCCCGGGACCGAAGCCACAAAATGTTCTTCAGTAAATTAAATTCAGTTGGAGGCCAATTCATCCTTCTCCACATATCGAAGGGGACATGTCCCCCTGCCCCCCCCCAGGTCCTCACCTATGGGAACACAGTTGTGGCTGAATGCTGTTTGGTGGGTCTGGATTACATTGGATATTCCACATGTAATGGGTTGGTCGGGCTGCCAAGACTAGCACGAACCACCTCGCGGTTCCTGGTGTCAGAGGAACTTCAGACCAAACTAAGGAGACTGGATTGTTCCATCACTAGAAGAGCTGACAACAATTAACTGTCCAAAATGAGATGTCAATCAAACTGGTGACCTCAGAATGATTGACAGCACGTTTTGAAGGACTTAACGCTTTTACAGGCTGGATCCTCCAGATGTTAGAGATACTGAAGAAACGTTTTGGCATGAAACTTCACTGAGGACTCTAGTTGGACTGACTAATCTAATAACATGTACCATGAAATGGAGAGGCAGGACTTAATGCTTGGTTGGCACTTGGCTTGGGAGGGTTTTCTGCAGAGCTTAGTAGATGCAAAGGAAAGTCCCAAGTGAGAAAGAAAGTGAAGAGAAATGGAGAGAAAACTAAGAGAAACAAAGAGAAACTAGATGAAAGAAAGAAAGAGCTCACAGTGTTCCAGTCATTCTAACTGACTAGGGAGGAATAAGGAGGAGGAAGGCTCTCCGTCTGGGCTGCAGCTCTCCTGAGGGCTTATGGGTGATTAGTCCAAATAAATTGGACATGTAAAATAATCAAGCAACACTCTGAGTCGTCAGGTAATGAATGACCTGTATACAGTGGGAGCAGATTAGAAGAGGTTGAGGCTGGAAAATGAACTTGTTTTTTGAGTCAGAAGCATTCGGTTCTCCTCCAGGGAACAAGTTGTGAAACTATTTGACTACACACTGAAATACTCTGTTTCTATTCTGTTTCTATTTTGGCTGTTTTGTTCTAAACTTGTGAAATTAAGAAGTTAGGAACGATTCATGTCACATGTCAACAGATACAGCAGCAGGATTGTACTCCTTTAACCTATAAGACACCTGCGCTTCACTTAATTTGAACTGAAAGGTAACACCAGGAAGTGCCCTTGAGCAAGGCACTGACCCCAAACCTCCCTCACTGGGAGATAAGAGTATCTGTCATTGGCCATGTGGTGAATGTTTTCATCTGAAGTGCCACCAGCATCATGCACATTGTTAACATGAGCAACCATAGTGGGAATTGAACCCCCAACCCTAGCAGTGCTAGTGCCTTGCTAGCCATTAAGCTGCAGTATTCAGGGCAAGATCAATCCAATTGATCCAACTATAACTTTATTATAGTTTCCTTTCACAATAAGACAAAAGCGTTCCGATCTGATATCAACTACATCAAGACAGATGGATTCAACAGATGAAAGGAGGCTGTGTTCCACTATAAATGGATCATTCGAAGCTGAAATTCACTGAACAATTGTGCAGTCTTTTGTTTGGTGTGAGCGCTAAGCCCATGAGGAAGCAGTTACGCAAGCGAGGTACAGCTCTGCTAACAGCCTCTGACAGAAGCCTGACTGACTACAGAGTTGAATTCAGACCGGAGGAGGGAAACAATCTGAGGGGCACTTGTTCTCACTTAGGACTGTGTTTCCCATTAAACCAGCTTGGCCAAGTCCAGATACTTTCCAGTCGCTGTAAGATAACTTTTCAAAGACCCGGCGAGAGGCACCTGCTGGAGCAAAAACGAGTTTGGACCTCGCCGATACTCAACTCAGGCCTTGTGCGTTTCCTTTTGTGCTCCCCTGGAGAAAAGAGAAGTTAGTTAAAGAACTGGAGTCCTTTCTGCCAGAGGCTCGTTATGAAGACCAACGCTGTTCGTGGCCTCGTGACCCGAAGCCAACGGCAAGCCAAGTCTTCTGCCTCCTGGAAATGACGCATTATCAGTAGATTGTGGACTGGCTGGTCTGGTTTTAACACTCTCCATTCACACTGGTAGACAGCCAACTCACGTACGTTGCAGACAGGAAATGCACAAAAAATGCTCGGTTACAATGGATGGCTTCTTCTTCAGTATGGATCATCAGGCTGGTTGGTAACGACTGGAGCGTTACGACAAACTCAAGAATAAACCCAAAACATCATTAACATTTAGATGGTCAGACACATTTTGAATTGTATCTTTAAAGGGGCAATAAGTGAGATTGATCCTGCTGATCGGGTTGTTGATCAGTATCAATGACTCAGTGAGTACTTGACCAGCTGCTGAGGTTTTCTGGCTTTCTGACTCAAGACTTTCTGACCCAAACTCAGTCTGAAGCGAGCAGCATCAGCAGCGTTGTCATTCCAGTATTCCTCGGTGATGTATTATTATATTTTCTTCACTAGATGTTTCTGCTGGACGTCTAATTCCTGCTCTACATGGGGAAATGGGACTTTATTGTTTCTGTCGATTACAGGCCACCGTAGCTCAAGGGGTCTCAGATAGTGCCGATAAATGTGGCATTAAATCCAACTAGTCCACTCAGGTCAGGTTACACTGTCCAGCAGTTGAGCTGGCTGAGCCGAGGGGTCGAGGTTAAGAGCTGACAGACACATGACATGGCCCCAGGGGCCCCAACAACAGGGAGAAGTATTTATTATCCTCTGATCGTCAGCATGGATCATATTCTTCCTACCTCTGAGAATCAGTGAGGGCCAAATGACGTCCATGTGTTCGCCACCTGCCGCCGGCTGCAAAGGGGAGGTACGCTGGATGGTTTTAATAAGGGGACGCTACAAGCCATGGGACCACATGTCCGACGTCTCTGAGGACCTCAAACCGGTTAAATAACCAATGAGACGTTTGTGTTCTTAGTTTTGTAGGAATGTGGAGCGCTTTAATCACCTCAGTGTATTTAGGAATCACGTTTCTCGGCACAGCCCCTCTGGGAGACTCGTTACCTCCAGTTACATCATGTTAGAAACACCAAAAATATGGTCCCTGTTTAGAATCGGCATTTCTATCACAATAAAATGTCCAAATGAGAAGTTCATGCTCCAACCTGCACTAGAACCAGAACTAGAACTAGAACCTGGACTAAAGTGGAACAAAAACCTGTTTCCTCCCACCACAGCAACAAAACAGACGCTTTTATCAAGAATACATGAAGAAGAGTTTGGAGAGTTTTCTAGTACACACTATCCAACTCAATATTAGATCATAGTCTATATTTAGTGTTTTCATTTCTTTACACTCGCGATCTAGACAACACTCTCCGACTGGGAAAAATTGTTCCCGTCTGCCTCCTAGTGGTGATCGTCAGCTCCGATATCTCTGCTATCTCCCACTTGGCCTCACGAATTGTGGAAGTGTGTCGACACAGGCGGCAAACATGGCGGCGAATACATGGATGTGAGTGGATGTGGAGGGCTTGTAGCAACGAGATGTCTCCCGTTCTCCCACTATGACGTGAACATGGTGTTACAACGAGTTCGGACCTGTGACCTTCCAGTTACGGGACGGTCTTTATAACCGTTAGGCCACCCTGAGAAAATCAAACCCTAACCCAAAACCCAGAATCAAAGCCACCTTCTCTGAGGAGGACCTGAACCTGTCATAGCGTAAGACCCGTAGCTCCGCCTCCCTGAATCCATGATGTCATTTCAGCGCTGTGCCATTCAGAGTAAACCTGGAGAGCATGTCACTGTTTCCCTCTGCAGTCTGGTTAGCCGCAGAGCGCTATGCTACCGCAGCACAGGCCAACGATAACAAGTTGCAGGGAAATGGACAAATGGAGATGCAGAGCAAGAGAGTGAGGCCATTCATAACTCAGAGTTAAGTTACTAGAACTCGTCCTCCTCTGCCCGCTAATATTTCATACGCTGATTTAACTGTCACCAAACCACGGCTGGGTTTCCTGAGGCCGTCCCACCGGAGCCTTCCTGCTATTATTTCACTTGTCGAACAGCAAGATGGCCACAAAGCACGCTGAGGCTGATCTACTATCATCAGGACCTGTTAGGATCCAGTCTGTGGAAGTGGAAGATGTTTGATAGTTGGAAGGATTTCATCTCAACATGCTGAGTATCCATTCTCCGAAAAACTCACATGTGGTAAGCAGAGGTCTTAACAGGTTAAGCTAACTACTAACCAGGACGTCCTTTACTTTGGGAAGCGTATGAACGTCCATGCATCCATCTAGTGGCTCACGTTGTTTTCTCCCCACATTCAGTGCAGTTCCACCATTCAATACTGATCAAGGTAAAGTCCTCCTGTATGGGGGGGGTTCATCATATCACCATCTCTACTGGGTCACTTCCAGTCCAACCTCCAGCTGAGGCCGATCCAAAGCGTTTTAGATCTCATGCTGTCAGTTTCCCCTTCAGCTATTTGATGTATTTGAGGAGGAGGGCCTCCTCCTCCTCCTCCTCCTCCTCCCTAGCAGCCTCGTCCATTAGCATCAGTCAATCTTTACTTTTGTTCCTTTTTCTTTTCATTTTTCCTTCTTCTTGGCGTCTCCTCCTCTTCTCTCCTGACAGGCTGAATGTGCAGCCAGCAGGCGGTTTTATGGGCAGCCCCGCCTCAGGGGGCCTTGGACGCCTCGCCGTCCAGTTTGCAAGCCTGCAGGAGACATTATGGAGGGCTGGGCGGCGCCGGGCCAGGGCACCGCAGTTCACAGGCCGTTATGCAACGGTGAGCCTCAGTACCAACACAGAGGGATGGATGGAGGGATGGAGGGATGGAGGGAGGGATGGAGGGAAGGGGGGGGGGGGGTCATGGCACAAAGTGGATTTGTATGAAACACTTTGGAGAAAAAAATGTCTTTTGAGATTCACCATGATAAAGAGAGAGAGAGAGAGAGAGAGAGAGAGAGATAGACAGATAGACAGATAGATAGATAGATGATAGATAGATCGATAGATAGATAGAGAAAGAGAGAGAGAGAGATGATAGAGAGATAGAGAGATAGCTAGATAGATAGATAGATAGATAGATAGAGAAAGAGAGAGAGAGAGATGATAGAGAGAGAGAGATGATAGAGAGATAGATAGATAGATAGATAGATAGAGAAAGAGAGAGAGAGAGATGATAGATAGATAGATCGATAGATAGATAGATAGAGAAAGAGAGAGAGAGAGATGATAGAGATAGAGAGATAGATAGAGAGATAGATGAATCAGGTACTGCAGCTCTGCGATGGAAATCCCCTCTTCTTCTTCTTCTTCTTCTTCTGCGATGACGTCTCCTCTCTGTGATTTCTTCCCAGCCAGCTGACGTTCCCATCCAAGCCGGTCGGGTTGCAACCAGATCACCTCCTCCTCCTCCTCCTTCCTCCTCCCTCCTCCTCCTCCTCCTCCTCCTCCTCCTCCTCCTCCTCCTCCTCCTCCTCCTCTTCCTCCCCGGGGAGCAGACGGTGCCGTGGGCTCCGACAGGCAGCCTGGATGTGGTTTGGTCCTATAGCCTTGCATACAGTCCATATTGAATCAAAGCATTACGTAACTCCAGCAGTTCCCTTTTAGCACTGCGGTCTCCATGTGTCGCTCGTTTCCATGGTGAGGCTTCCCAAATAAGAGCAGAGCATTGTGGGTAATAAAAAAAAACTTTGGAAACACCTGACTATCTTGCGTCCTTTCAAGCAGAAAGATGATGAAGGCGATGCTCGTCTTCGCCAAGTCTCCAAAACAAAAGGAGCTCCAACAGAGTCCAGTTACATAACAGAGGGACAGATAATAACTTCAGCTACATCAAGACCACCAGACCATCTAGACCACCAGACCATCTAGACCATCCAGACCATCTAGACCACCAGACCATCCAGACCATCTAGACCACCAGACCATCCAGACCACCAGACCATCCAGACCATCTAGACCATCCAGACCATTCAGACCATCAAGACCACCAGACCATCCAGACCATCAGACCATCCAGACCATCTAGACCACCAGACCATCAGACCACCAGACCATCCAGACCATCAGACCATCCAGACCATCCAGACCATCCAGACCACCAGACCATCCAGACCACATGTTTACAGCCTCTTTAATACTCAGCAACATGCTGCACCAGGGGTCAGAGGTCGACATGAAGACCAAAGACCAACCGGACAGAGGAGCTGGAGGTTCTGAGGACCGCCGCTATCACATCCAGTCATGTGGCCTCCAAACATCTGGTCTGATGAAGATGCAGCTTGTCAGTCTTAACAGGACATTAAAGGGTAACAAGGTGCCTGCCTGACCTCCGTCTGGCCTGGACCACCTCCTTGACGTCCTGGTTAAACTTGTAAACTTTTATCATTTCCTCAGTAAAGCTTGTGGGAGGTGTTCAGGACAACTCTAGTCCAGTTCAGTTTACTCTCTAAAAGGTGACGCCTGCTGGACGTCCATCCACACCGGAGACATCTAACAGAACGAGTCACACCGGGGGCCCGGCAGAACCAGGTCCCAGGTCACCGGCATCACTACAAGTGTCAGAGGTCACAGCACCCTGACAATAGATGGAGTAAATATGATCCCAGAATGATGATGGAAAGGTGATGAGTGACTCATTGGTACTGATCAATAACCCTATCAGATATATATAGGTCATTCTATGTCTGACATGTTGATACGATCATGCTCTGGGTTTGTTCTGGAGTCGGGAGTGAAACCGACTACGGCCTGGAGAGTCAGTTTCCAGAGAGCTCCATCCATCTCCATCGATGAGTCATCAGTATTACTCAACAACCTATCGATGAGTCATCAGTATTAATCAAAAACCTATCGATGAGTCATCAGTATTAATCAACAACCCATCAACCCCCTGCAGATGCATTATGGTCCTTTGAGCTACAGGGAACTTTTTTAACTTAATTAAAGATAAATCAGCGCTGGAGGGGAAAGGGAGTGGATGTTCCAGTGATGTACAGGAGGTCTGTTGTTCAGAAACACTGAGGTCTGGTTTCCACCCAACGTTCCCACTACCACACACACA
Source organism: Hoplostethus atlanticus (assembly GCA_034670405.1). Classification (NCBI taxonomy): domain Eukaryota; kingdom Metazoa; phylum Chordata; class Actinopteri; order Trachichthyiformes; family Trachichthyidae; genus Hoplostethus; species Hoplostethus atlanticus. The sequence continues at coordinate 382,292 of JAXDDX010000241.1, forward strand.
CACACACGCACACACACACACACACACACACCGTCATCTGGCCAGCATGTAGATCTCTGAAAGGCTTGGGGAGGAAAACGAGAGGAGACAGCGATGCGTCTGAAAGTGGTTTTCTCCGTCCGGCAATCCAAGAGCGATCTGACACCTGAAGGAAACAACAACAACAACAACAACATAGCAACAGCGGACGCAGGAGGTCCAAGCTACACCCAGAAGAACAAGGGTTCTGCAGCGGGTCTTTGGTCAGGGTTATGGTTCCATATGAAACCACGATGCATCAAACCCTCTGATTGGTTCAAATGGAAAAAGCTGTTGAATAAAACCCAGAGTGGTTCTGTAGCGCCGCTGGTTGGAGCGATGCTTCGTTATGAACGATGAGACTATTTGGTCAATTCTGAAAATTGACAATTATCTTGATCCTTTGGGGATGCAAGTGACATATTTAATCACCTAACAACAAATGGGTTTATATGACACCAAACATCACTGTCTTACCACAAAATACTGGGGGGGTTCCTTGGGTTTCTCCCAGGAAAGACCTACCTGACACCGGGTGTTTAGAGCAGCAGATGGAGAAGCTTCATGACCTGGTAGAGGTTGATCACTGTTGAGGTCCAGAGATCATGACCTGGTAGAGGTTGATCACTGTTGAGGTCCAGAGATCAGAGAGAGGAGAGGAAGAGATCTAGAGGAACATGAGGAGGTTTATTACTTACGAGGTCTTCACTGACCCTGAACTCTACCTGCTTTCTCTCTGGATAACATAAACTCCATAACAGCAGATATAATAGCAGTGGGACTTCCTGGTTTACATGAGAGGATTTCCCCTCGTCATTATGGACCTTAATCTATAGACCCCACAGATCTCACAGATCCCACAGATCCCCAGGCTTTGTGGTTGAGCCTCATAGAGCCTCAACCCCAGACACAGACTAAGCCTCAGTGAATGGATGGGATAGGTTACAGCCACAGCAGTAACAGACTGACTGACTGACTGATGCTCACTGAGGACTTTAATGGAACTGAACCACCGGGCTGGTGGAGAGACGAGGCCTCGCTGACCGGATGGTGTCGCTGAAATTAATGGAACAAAACTTTTATCTATCCAAAATCCCAAACATCACCCGCCACCCATCCAGAGGAATCTGAGGAAAAGGACCTAACATGATGGTTGGTTACCTGCTCACCAGCCAACGATAGAATAGGACCTGAGGACCAAGGAGACTGAAGCTGAGTTACAACAGCACATGATCAAACAATAGAAATAAAAACAACCTTTCATGGTTTCAAACTTGAGAAGTGTCCATGGCTACTGTCACCCTGTAGAACAATTCACATCAGTTTAGTTTAACTGGATTCAACTCAATTCAACTCACCTGTGGCAGGTTGCAGGTTCCCACATGGTAGAAACGATGGTGCATTCCATTGTACTCGGAAAAAAACGACCTCCAACACAGAAAAGTGCAATAGAACATCATTCAAGTCAGAATTCCCAGTCGGAAACTCGGGCAAGATCCAACTGGCCCGAGTTCACCGATATAAACACACCTGACGTCACAGCACCGTGAACAGGAAACACAATTCAAGTGCATCAAGTTTTACTTCATATGTCGTTTTTGTTATGAAAACATTTTGAAACAACTTTGTAGTTTTCATTTGTAATGTAACTCGGTTGATTTGAGCTCAACGTTACGAGATAGATCTAAAGGTGATCCAATTGGATTGGAAGTCGGGAATACTGACTCGGAACTATCGACTTCTGACTTGCAATGGATTGCGGCACGATTCCCCCTGTTCTCCAGATCTGAACCAATCAGAGGCTTCACAGTTCCATGATACCTTAATTGGTTCAGGTGTGTCTGAGTAGAGATGGAGGTGGGGGGCAGGGAGGCCCCTAGGGACCTTGGTGCTCCACAGTTTGAACTAACAGGTCATGTTAGTCCGGACTGGGTTCCCTGCAGACAGATAAAACCACTACCAGGACTAGGTGTCAGTTAGTGATGATGTCACCAGGACTTTGATGCTGCAGGAGTCTCAACAAGTTAAAAACATCAGCGATGGTGGCGTGAGGCCCCGGGCCCTCGAGGGCCAACAGGCGACATGAAGGAAGCTTTGTCTCGGGGACTTTGAAGTTGAGTGTCGGACATTTACGTCTTCAGCTTAACTTCCTGTTTGCGAGGTCCAGGTCTCAGCGCCCCCCCCCCCCCCCCCCCATACTGAGGCCGGTCATGGGACCTAGAGGACTGATGTCCTGACGTTCCCTTTGCTTCTACATGAGACCAAAACAAGCCGACACATCAGTTCTTCAGCTCCGGGGAGCCAGCCAAAGGAATAAGTGATGCCGGTGGAATAAAGGCGAAGGGTAAGCCTGTGCAGACATTACACTGCATCAATACCCATTAAGCCTGTCAAACATCCATGTTCAGAGTGTCTATGAAGCTAATGAGGAGAAAACAGTGTTCTCCAAAACAAAACGCTGGAAAACCCCGAGCGCTCTGCTGATCAGGTTTTCACACGTCTGACACGATCCAGCCGAGGGCTTCGCTAAATATGGTGAAACTTTCCGAGTGGCCATCTGTGGAAACACAATCGCCATGGAAATAAACATTTACTGGGTGGACGTGGTAATCAGACTCAACACACCCTGACTCAGGCCAGGGGGTTGAGCAGCAAGGTGGGGCTGTTTAAAGGGGAACTTTATCAACCTCATCAGAAATCGGCATCCATTCATTTGTTGTCTTATTCCGATTCAGGACCACGGGGCTGGAGGCTATCCCATAATGCATTGAGGGGAAGGCAGGGAACCCCCTGGCCAGCTCATCCTGGCAGGATAGAAAAGTCACATTTTCCCAATAAAGAGCAGAAAGTTGCAAAACAGCACAAAGATCCAACAGAAACAATGAATGAGGAGAACCAACATACTGGAATGATAATAATACTAATAAAATACTACTACTACTACTACTACTACTACTAATAATAATAATACTAATACTAATACTAATAATAACAATAATAATAATACTAATAAAATACTACTACTACTACTACTACTAAGAATAATAATAATAATAATAATGATAATAATAATAATAATAATAATGATAATAATAATAATAATAATAATAATAATAATAAAATACTAATAATAATAATAATAATAATAACAACAATAATACTAATAATAATGATAATAATAACAATAATAAAAATTATAATAATAAAACTGCTGTGGTTTGATTTGTTGACCTACCACTAATAACTCATCATATACTATATATATATATATATATATATATATATATATATATATTGTTTTGTTGTTATGATGTTATTAATAACATCTCTCAGTCAACAGAAGGGTTCTTATTGAGTTTGGATGCTGCCGTTCTGCAGCTCGGCTCAGTGAACTGACGGCCCTGTTTCCGTTACAAGGGGCCTTATCTAAACCAGCCCTGTTCTCAGGCTGGTCTCAGGCCAGCAGGATTTGCTTTGATCCACTTCATGGAAAAAAGAGAGAGGGAAGAAAATCCCCTCAGTCCTCAGAAAAAACAGATTTGGAAATGTCAAAAGCTGACACATCGTCTCTGGGTTTGCCAGGGGGAAACCTCACGCTGGGATCACTGGGACCAAAACAGAGGATCTCTACAGATCCACCATGGAGCAGAGCAGCTCGGCTCCTGGAGACCAGGACCAGGACTTGGCGAGGGAGGAAGTTGTCATAAAAACTCATGGCAAGAAAGGAGAAGGAGGAGAAGAAGATAGACAGATAGAGAGATACTTTATTGATCTTGGGTTGCAGCAGCATAACAGTATCAAAGAATATACAAAATACAAAAAACAAGAAAACTAAATACTAAAAAAAACTACTTCTAAATAGTGAATGAATGGATGGTTCATGTAAACAGAGTTAAGGATGGTCATGGTGAATGACACCAGTCAGGTAGTCCTCCTCATAGTCATCCTCCTCATCCTCTCTCCCAGCAGCAGGGCTGTGTGGTGTTGAAGGCACTCGAGAAGTCAAAGATCATGACCCTCACAGTGCTTCCTGCTTCGTCCAGGTGAGACTAGGCCTTCTGCAGCAGGTAGATGATTGATCATCCACTCTGATGGGCTGGTAGGTAAACTGCAGGGGGTCCAGTGATGAACTCACCAGGGGTCAGAGGTGAGAGAGGACTAATAAGAAGAAATGAGAAGATACTGTAAGAACCAAACTAAAACATGATGAACATGTTGACTAGTTACTGATAGAGAGAGAGAGAGAGACAGAGAGAGAGAGAGAGAGAGAGACAGAGAGAGAGAGAGAGAGAGAGCCTGTGCTTAAACCAACAAACTGCTAGTTTCAATCGGTGGTTCATGGACAGCAGCTGAGATAACCAGGTTACTGGGCTTGGTAGGTAAAGTGAGTGTGTTACCCCACCCCCACCCAGCCAATGAGCTGCAGGGAGGTGGACCTTCCAACTGCTCCTTCCTGGCTGTCATCCACCTCCATCACAGCCCTGCTGACGCTGTGGGTCCTCAATGAAACCCCCTTCAACGGAGCCAGCACCCGAGACCCCCCAAGATGCATTGGTTCGCTGCCCCCCCCCACCAAGCCACCCTCCTCTTTAACAAGACTCATTAGTCCCCGTTAGCTCAGACTTGAACAGATATAAAACACATCATCCACCAAACGCCACCAATAACATTTTCCATCCAAAGCAAAGTCTCGTTTGCGTTTCGTTTGTGGGTCGTAAAACAACGACATGATGCTGCGGAGACATCTGATACGCCGGTGGGGGGGGGGGGGGGGTGCACTCCTCTATATAATGATGTTATAGTTACTGTCTATATGGTCCCATGCTCTCTGAACAGTCCTTCCCTCATCTTATGTACATGTGAGGTCCTGTTGTCTGTCCGTCTGTCAGTCTCTCTGCTCTGACGTCACCCAGACAGATTCCTGTACATTTCTTCTTCTCTGAACTGCAGCCAGGCCTCCAGTCTGCAGGAAGCCTCATCACCAAACCTGTCGAGTGTTTTGATGGCGATCCAGCGGTGAGAAAACAGACCGCCAGCGTGCCCTGGCTGTTACGCAACACCCGACCAGCCACCCACCAGCCTGGTGGACCCTCCACATTCCTTCCTGATGCCGTCTGCAAAAATGACTTTTCCCCCTGTCTCAACCCCCTCCTCTTCCTCCTCCTCCTCTTCTTCGAGGGACTCCAGTGAAACTCGTCCTAATGCTGTTTGACGTTGGTCTTTGTGTGTTCGATGACAAGCCTCGCCTCTCAGCACTCAGAGGGAGGAGGCTGTCATCCATCCCACCGCCTCACCGAGTCTTAAGCCGAGGTGATGAGATTTCCACCTCAGGAATGACAGGTGTGGTGCACGCACACGCACACACACACACACACACACACACACACACGCGCACACATGCACACACACACACACACACACACACGCGCGCACACACGCACACACACGCACGCACGCACACACATGCACACACACGCACATTGTTGAGATCAGCTTTCCAGGTCCAGCCAACAATGGCGGTCCTACCCAGAGTTTCCACGTGCAGACGGCGTGCCAGAACACGTGCTGCTATCCCAGAATTCCTCAGAAATACTCTGCTGCTGAATATCAACCAGTGATGAAATCCATCTACAGAGAAGTTGGTAGGTTCAGGGACGTTTAGCAATGGAGCTTTGAGTGGATTCACACCCTGCTCTGAGCAGCCTGCTAGGGGCCTCCAGGGGCCTCCAGGGGCCTGCCAGGGACCACCAGGGGCCTCCAAGGGCCTGCCAAGGGCCTCCAGGGGCCTCCAAGGGCCACCAGGGGCCTGCCAGGGGCCTGCCAGGGCCCTCCAGGGGCCTCCAAGGGCCTGCCAAGGGCCTCCAAGGGCATCCAGGGGCCTGCCAGGGGCCTCCAGGGGCCTGCCAGGGGCCTCCAAGGGCCACCAGGGGCCTGCCAGGGCCCTCCAGGGGCCTCCAGGGGCCACCAGGGGCCTCCAAGGGCCTCCAAGGGCCACCAGGGGCCACCAGGGGCATCCAGGGGCCTGCCAGGGGCCTCCAAGGGCCTGTCAGGGGCCTCCAGAGGCCTGCCAGGGGCCTCCAAGGGCCTCCAGGGGCCTCCAAGGGCCACCAGGGGCCTGCCAGGGCCCTCCAGGGGCCTCCAGGGGCCACCAGGGGCCTCCAAGGGCCTGCCAAGGGCCACCAGGGGCCTCCAGGGGCATCCAGGGGCCTGCCAGGGGCCTCCAAGGGACCTCCAAGGGCCTCCAGGTTTATAAAATGCATCCTTAATTCAACCCTGACTCCGCTGGAAAGCAGACAGGACGCAGTGAGGAGTCCAGACCGGAGAGGGCTGGAACCAATCACAGGCCCGTTTTAGATTTACTGGCTTTGGATAGTTGGTGGCTTTGTTGCCATCAGGGATCCAGTTCAGGGATCCAGTTCAGGGACCTGTTAGATCTCATGTGGTGTTTCATCATTCAGGGTTCCTACCGCTCCTTGCTAATCAAGTTCCAGGACCTTTCCAGGACCTTTCCAGGACTATCCCAGGACCTTTCCAGGACCTCCAGCAGCATCTCCAGGACCAGTACCCATCAGAGTCTCTGTTCTCCGTTCAACATGTGGTGTGAATGTCCAGGTCTGATTTCTGCTCCAACTATCTCTACCGAAACTATCAGGACAATTCTGATCTGAAGTGGATCAACAAGCAGCCAAGCTGGAACATTCAACACTTCACTGGTTGGAGGAAAAGATCAGCAACACCTCTACTAACTATCTGACCATGATCTGTCTGGGGAACTTTTCCAGGCCTGGAAACATGTTTTAAAATTCCAAGACTTTTCCAGGTCTTCATCTGTAATTCAGGGGATTCAGTCTGAGTATTGTAGATGAAAACACTCGATAGGAAACTCAACTCTGCAGCATCACCACAAATCGACTGTGGCAAAGTTTCATTTACAAACGAGAACAAATTAGTTTTGTGGCGAACCGCTGATGAAGTTTCCACGACGGTCCGGTCGCTGTGGATCTGGAGAACTAGCAAACTGGCTCCACTTGTGGGAAAGTGTTTTAGCCAACGAACCACAAATTAAGAACTAGTTAACATACCTTTCATTGTTGTTGAGTCCCACTTGGTTTAGAGACTCAACCATCACCAGACCGACCAACTGGCTCCACCAGCCTGCAGGCCTGAGGCCAGAGGACAGCGCCCTCTACTGTCCAGGAGGCATCTTGTGGTGAGGCTGATGGACCACATGGTTTCTAGGAGAGCTTTCCTGTTTCCAGCTCTGCCTCACGGCACAGAAAGGACTCAGGAGTCGAACCTGGAAAGGGGGCGGAGCCTGAGGGAAGAGACGCCTGATGTCCACAAGACGGAGGTCGTCTGGAGGACGAGGTAACACTCCGGGTGAGGTTATCCATCCACCGTCCTCCGGGAGGGAAAGCAGTCATACGTGATTCCTAACACACGCAAAGCATCATTACCCTTTCTGTGTGTGTGTGTGTGTGTGTTGTAATGATGCTTGGACCAGATGCAGAAGGTTCCCATGTAAACTGCAGACTTTAGTTACATAATCCACCTGCGTTTAAAACACAGACACACACACACACACACACACACACACTGGTGTAGTCTAGTCTGGTCTGCAGACTGTTGACTCTCCTCCTCCAAGGACTTCAATCTACTTTAACTATGGTTCAGGTGAGACGTTTGCTTGCTGTCCAGTCTGTGGTAATAATGGAACTCAGTTGAGGAGTCAACATGGCGGCATCAACTCAACGCTGACATCACTGAGTCCTGGAGGAACTTTATTCTGCAGTTTTCTTCTCAAGTCCTGCAAGTGATCAACTTCTCCTCCCTGACAAGTGAAAAAACAGATTTCTCTGTGCGTGTAAATGCAGCCACAGCTTTGTGTCCCAAGGGGCCCCCGTAGCGCGGGGGGGGGCTTTCCACTGTGCTGTGGATACCTGGTGGGTCTGGTGGGGCGGCTGGAGACTGTTACCGGCTAAACGCCACAACTCCTTTCAGAGAGAGAGAGAGAGAGAGAGAGAGAGAGAGAGAGAGAGAAAGAGAGGGGGAGAGAGAGAGAAGTGTGTAATAGTGTATGTGCTTGTGTGTGTGAAGGTGTGTGTGTGTGTCTGTGTGTCTCTGTGTCTGTGTGTGTGTGTGTGTGTGTCTGTGTGCTCCAGACCTGCATCACCCTTGTAGGAACATTTGAACTCCATGTTGTTCAAACTGAGCGAAGAAAGTCTTCATAACTGGCTCCGCCTCTTTCTCATTCTCAGTGCTGTCATCAGGTCGTCATGACGATGAGTTTGAATGACAGATGGAACAGATTGACCATTCTGTCTTTCTATGAGTGGTAGCAGACTTTACTAGACCGGCGTCTAGTCCAGTACACTACCAGTACGGTGCTGATAGTGACTAGAACCATCCTAGAACCACACCAGGCCCGGTCCAGTCCTGATGGTGTACCAGACCCAGTCCAGACCCAGTGACTACTACATGTCTTCTCTGTGAACCCAGCTGTTCTGTTCCAGGCTGCTAACCAAACAAGCAGCAGAAGTCGCTGATCCCTGTCAGCAGTCAGATAACGGAGTTTGACTGAGGCGCCTGAAGGCGTCCTGACAGCCGGGCCCCCCCGACCCGGCTGGTGAGTGAACGTCTGGCTGGAAGCCAGCGCCGGCGAGCCTCCCATTATGTAAAGGTTGCTGTCAGTCAGTGGATTAGGAACCGTACCTGCAGTGCACTCTGGGAAATACTGCACAACATTCAGAAAAAGAGTAAAGACAAGTTGATCTAACACCAGAGGTTACTAGTGTTTCTCCACATTAAGACTACATTTCCCATAACCCCCGTTGCTTCTTGTCCCCCCTCCCCCTCCCTGGCGTCTTGTGACGTGTAGCATCTTTAGGTTTCTTCATGAATTTCTCCCATAGTTTAAAAAATAGTCATTTTATTTTACAAACTGTGTGTGCTGACTTGCACTCCCACATTCAGTTTAGTTTCCAAACTATCAGTTGACATAGAAAACACAATAGAAAACACAATGACAGACAAGAGGCTAACCTGGGACCACTACACAATACAACCAATGAAATGGATCTTTACACTTTAACAGTCTTGCTTCTTGTATGGATTGTGGGAGATGAGAACCTGGTAAACTGAGACGTCTCAGTGTGATTGGTGTCTAGTTAAACACAAATACTAGCAAGCATCACATATCTCTAAACACAGTAAATATCAGTTGTCAGTCTACATATTATTCTCTATGTTACTAAACAAACAAACCAGGATAATTCATCGTATTTTCAGAATCCTACTAAATGTTCAGGAGGAAGACTTGCACCTTCCTCATGCTAGCTTAGTTAGCTTAGTTTCAGGAGGTTCCTGCAGGAAACTGACAGTGTCGTGGTCAAATGTTCTTCCAGCAGCGTTCACACGTGTTGCTGTCTGATGGCCGATTTGAAGAGGCTGATTATTAGCTTGATGATGTTGCAGCGGTAGGCGGGACATATAGAAAAACTGATGCATGATTGGCTGCTGATGGGCGGCCAACAAATGGTGAAACAAGCTGTGTTGCCAACTCTTTTCCAAGGAAGGACGCCACATGAAAGTATCTGATCATGCTGAAATCCTCAGACTTCTTTGGATCAGACAAGCAAGTTGTGTAAATCCTCATCAGCTCTACCAATTTGTTGCCAATTGCTTTGGGAGTCAACACAGTAAACCTTTTTACAATGGGCAGAGAAGTCGCTAGATTTGGAAAGTCACTGGTTTCTGTTGTCGCTGGCCGTCTGAAAGCTTGGTGACATTCTCAACCTCAACATACAAGACATTGATACTCGACATGAATGCACTAGATACAGGTTAACTATTGGTTAACACTCCAGCAGTGATAAAGAAATGTAAACATTCACGCAGGACTGGTAAGAAGAGATGGTTACTGATGGAGATGCCTTCAGTCTTACAGCGGCTTACTGATCGCAGAATCCAGAGAACTTCAAGGGCTTCAGGTTTCAAACCCAAAGAGATAACAGAACAGTGAAGGCACTGATGGGAGGAGCTCTCGGGTGAAAACCCCGCCCCTGCAAGAAGTACCTTATAAGGATGACACGTTATTACAGGATGTCTTGTGGAATCAGTAACGTGGAGTATCAGGACGTGACTTGTCCCAATCTGGACCCCATTACTTATTTTCTCATTGACATCCATGTATTTTTGTACAGGTTTCAAGTTCCCAAGGGTCATGAAGCTCACTCAACACATAAATTAACATAAACTTTCATCTACCAAAAGGGAAACACCATTCAGTGATGTGGTTTCACCGCGACAGCAGCAATCTGCAGGTTGGACAGACAGAAACCCTTGAATTCAGGCTGAGAATGAAAACGATAATGTCCATTTGGAAATGTAAGACAGTAAAGCAGAACCGGTCACTGAAAACAAATGATAAAAGTATTTCCATATGAAGGTAAGATGAATGGGCGACCTGGCAGGGGTCATAGTTCAGTTCAGGGTCACTGGAACAGGGAACCAGCGAACCAAGAACAAATGTAGAATCAAATAGTTCCTCATTGTTCCTCAACTTCTCCTCCGGTTGTTCATCAGCAGGAGCAAGAAGTCAGAAGACACTTTCCTCTCTCAGCTTCAAGACGAAGGCAGGTTTCTGTAGCGAAACAGACAAGACAAACATTAAGGACAAAGTAGATAAAAGGAGATAAGACTTGTCAGGTGTCCCTTGTACCAGATGTACCTTGAGGTTGAGGCTCAGCTGGATCTCCAGAGATCACTACGTTGAGGAGCTTCCTCTCCGCTCCAGGAATCTGGTTCCACAAAACAAGAGAGAATGTGATTAGTCGGCGGTTTTGGGCAGCGAGTGATGGCAACGCCAAACCGCAGGCCTCCCACAACACAAACACACAAACAAGCTGCATGAGCCAAAGGCCTCAACAAATGATTTGAGAGCATTTTTGGATATTTCCACATATTTGTGTCTCAAACAGAAACTGGGCCTTCCTTTGATGCTGATCTCCAAACTCATTTCCTCCTTCTAAACGTTTCCTAGTGTTGTTTCTGTTGGTTTTCCCTTCATCTGGACGCCCAAATCCACAGGATGATTGTTCCTCTGGACACTGCATGCTACTTCTCACTGTAAACCTCCAGCCGTCCTATCAGCCTGAACCAGGAAGTGATGCTGCAGCAGAGGAAGCTGGACTCACCACCGATGGCTGAACCTCTTGACCACCTCCCCCCACTCAGAAGAACAGTTAGTTTACTGACCTGCACAGGATTTCTGGGTAGTGAAGTCCTTCAAACTCAGAGTTATCTCTCGCTGCCAGTTTCCCAGTGCAGCTACGAAGCCCCAATTCATGAATGGTGTGTAAACCCACAACAGGCTTTGTTCACAGTCATCTATTGGACTGAATGTATTGTTGATGTTCAGTATGTGGCAGCTGGTTTACATCTGTAGCGTCTGTAAACACTGCAGCCAAACTGAGCTGTGATTGGCTGGGTTCTAAAAAACCTCTTTTTCCATCTACAAGTCAAACTAATAGAAAATATGTGATGGTCAAATAATGTATGAGTGTTTCTGTTATTTTGGTTCCCCAGACTTTTACTGGACTTCAATTTCCATAAGGCAGCTTGTAGCCAGTCGATCCCCTGGGGTCAGACGAGGACGCTAACGAGTATCCAGTCTGTAAAAGTGTTATTTAAGTATTAGATATAAATTACCCACTGTCCTTTTAGACAGAGTCTTTTTTTGTTTCAGTTTGGTGTTTTTGATCATTTAGTAAGAGTGGGCGTCATTTTGGAAGGAAGCTCTTAAAATGAATGAACGTTTTGCTGCAGTGTGACGAACATCTGGTGTTGAAAAATCACCAGCTGAAGAAATTCCTTAAAACAAATGAGGTGACTAGATAATATGTTATCTAGTCACCAGGGGAGCACGGACATGGACTCAACCTCAACTCAGAAAACAGTATAATTATCAGAGTCAGTGTTTTCACAGACTTCACAGACTTCACAGACTGGCTGAAGCTTTCCTCCCAATGCGACAACTGTCTGACAACAAAGGATCATCAGCTGAAACTCAATAAATCAAAGGGATCCTGGACTGTCAAGACCATCCTCTCCTTTCTACTCCACCATCTGCTGAGGAGGTTAGCCATTTGTCCAGCAGTTGGACTTCCTGTTACTGTCTGGAACTCAATACCTGGAGCAGGTAGATGACGCCTCCAAGCTAATGGCGTTGCAGATCTGCTGGACAGTAGACTACTGTTCCACTGCAGATAGTTTCTATCATAATCAGTCATTACAACTGGGGTCCACTCAACTCATTACGTGGATTTCCGTCTATCTTTTGTAAGGTTTGTGTTTGCGCTTTGTCTTTCTGGTATTTTCTTCTGATCTGGAATAAAACTAAGATGAAACCGTGACATTATAAATGATGAGGAGCCTCACTGTTGGATGAGATGTCGTTGTGATGGATGGAAACATCCCAGTCCTGGACAGACTCCAAAACATGAAGACCATATAAGAGTCTAACTCTGCTTGTTCTCATACAGCTGGGGGGGTCGCGGCTCTATATCTTCTCATATTTGGACATCTCGGGGGGGAAGCATGGAAACAGTAATCTCCTATTAGAAAATAATGGGAGTCTAAAAATGACTCCCTATCCAGCCACCCACTAAGTCACTCCACCACCCAGCCATTCAACAGACCATCCCCCACAATGCTCCTCAGCAGTCTGGATGCTTTCAGTTAGCTGGCCTGGTGAACGGGACCGACAGTCTTTGTTCTGTTAACTTGGGATGGATAAGGAATGTTGCATTCCTCAAGTTTCTGATACCGATAATCGACCTCTTATTAAACTCATTTTGATAATAAACACCATTACCAAGTGTACCCAGTCCTGCAAGACCTCATGACTAGCAGGTAATTTAACCTGACATGGAGCTATGATGCTTTTACAAGCTATTAGAACGTTTCTTTACTACTACTCATGATTTTCTAGGTGCTCAAATGGGTAAAATCAAATATTCCTCTTCTTACAAATGAGGCCCTTAGTGTTGAAGATCTGATACCAACTGGCCTGAACGAATGAGTGTAACCGGAGCCTTGGACTTGATAATGGAGTCTAAAGGTCTAAATGTTACAGCGGTGGCGTCAGTCAACCGGTCTGTGATGCTTCATACCAAAAAAAACAAAGATCTAATATTGGTGAGTCCAGTTTCCTCTGTTCAGGAGACACTCCTGGATTTCCCTCTTCAGTCTGGATCGGTCACTTCCTCTGTGGAGAAGATTTCCCACCAGTAACCAATCAGACACCAGGATTTAATTTGGACCAATAGGGTGAATCTATGGGACGCTCTGCTCTGCTGCAGCATCACTTCCTGGTTCAGAAGACGGCTGGAGGTTCACAGTATAACATCTGGACTACTACAGGTTTGGGTTGAGTTAACCTCCAGGTGGTTTGGGTTGAGTTAACCTCAGGGAGGAAGATCGGATCACTCACACTTGAGTCTGTCGCACAAAGTCTGCAAAGTGTTCATCCTTGGTGTAAAACTCGAATACCCTCAAACGCTCCTGAATTTCCTGTGGAGGAAGAGAGAGAGAGAGAGAGAGAGAGAGAGAGAGAGAGAGAGAGAGAGAGAGAGAGAGAGAGAGAGAGAGAGTTCACAATAAGGGAGTCAGATGGGTAATAGTGTATACTGTAATAGTGAGTCAGATCTGACTCGGTCTGCTGAAGGATGGACTAGAGGTAGGAAGACCCCCCCACTGGGACTCAAACCACGATGTCAACATCACCGACCAATACTGTCCAACAAGCTCCCAGAGTCTCATGCTAACACTTCTCATGGTTTGAAAAGGAAACCAAGGTACTGGTTTGTTTATGTTTTCTATATTTACCATATATATTTTGTAGCTGTAGAAAATAAAAGGCAGTTTTAACTCTTTAACAGTGCCTTGGTTTCCTGGACTCCAATGAGCACTTTTTTGCAAACAGACTTTAATGGTTTGGAAAAGCATCGATGAAGAGCACACTGTGGTGTCTCCTCTCCACCCTCTCATGGTTTCTCATCGCCCTACCGAGGCGCTACATGGTTTAGCATAAAGGAGTGCCAGAAAGTTAAGCCAATCACAGGACAGCATTTAAAGTCAAAGTGGCTTTTCTGTGAGTGACAACTGATCTGAAGTGGATTCGTGCAGTAACGGTGGTAGACCAGGCTGACTGTTTTCTGGTTTCATCAGTGTTGTTAAGACGATATGAAGAGTCTGGAGATGCTCAGGAGTCTTTGCACATTGAGATGTTTGGTCAGTTTGGCGTATTAATATTGGACTATCAAAATAAAGTTACTGAGTTTTTGTGTTGAAAATACATTTATAAATGTAGACGAGGTGGGGGGGATGAGGCACTTGAAATATCTATTTATTAACTACTACTATTAATTCACACACTCACCAACTTCTTTTCAAAATAAAGGTTCTGACTCTAAATCTATTTCTATCCACCCATGACGCCTCGCTACCTCTCTCCATCGTACCTCCTGACTGAGCGTGGTGTTTTGGTAGATGTGTCGTATCTCGTCGCTGCTGAAGTCTTTGGAAGCGTCGACGTCGACGGTGCTGCTGCACTGAGGGAGGTCGTTGTCATAGCGACGACAGTACTGGGGGAGTTCGTCGACATAGCGATGGTAGTACTGGGCAGAGACTGTGTCGCTGTCGGACATGGGATCGAACTTGGCGGCGCGCTCCAGCGACGGGATGTCCTCTCCACGACTGGAAGACAGAGGGGATATCAAATGATGAACTAGAAGAGGAACCTGACAACCTGACATTCACTGACATTTAGTTGATTTCCCTTCTCATCTTCTTAATGTGCTGCTGGTTTCCATGTTCTGATCTGATGAACAGAAATGAACTCTTCAACTTTCACTGACCGATGTTCTAAATATATATAGAAGTGAGTTGATGGGATCACAATTCAGCAATTTGGGATCCCAACCGGATAAATATCTATGGACGTGTGTGTGTGTGTGTGTGTGTGTGTGTGTGTGTGTGCGCGCGCGCGCGCGCGCGCGTGTGTGTGTGTGTGTGTTCAGGGCAGCTGGAGACCCCCCCCCCCCCCCCCCTCCTAGCTGCCATGTTGATCCTCCATCTCTGGACCGCCAAACATAATCAGCACTGTTTGACGTACGTTTCCAATAAACATCCAATAAATGTCCTGATCGGTTTATCAAAAACAAAATGGCTGCCAAGCGCTGTCTAGGGATTGGCCGGCTTCTTCCTGGTCTCATGAGGTCATGAGACGTCTGGACTCTGAATCTAATGACACATATTCAGATTTCTTTAGAGTAAAGTGGGAGAATATCAGTGAATATGAGACTTGTTTAGTTCCCTCACTAGTTAATACAGATCTATATATAACATATAGATATAGATATATATATTATATATAGATCTGGTTGAATGCAGAATACAAATAAAGATAGAATAGAAGTAGATTCATGGACGAAAGCATTTAGTCTTGAAGTCTTGTTTTCCTAAAGAGGAAATATAAAAAGTGCCAGTGCGTTGAGATAATTCCTCTTGTTTCCAGCTCAGTTTCACTTGGTTCAAGAAATTGTCACTACCTTGAAATAAAGCAGATCCTGTTACTGGGATCAGGAAATGATCCAATGATCTTGAAACAAGTTGATCTGAATTGGAACCAAGAGGAATTATCTCACCACGGGCCGATCGGTTCACCGGGAGGGGAAACCGGATTTTAAAGGTGCTCAACATTGGTACGACCCTCACCGCAGGGGGTCTTCTGAATCCTCTTCGTCGTACTGCTCCCGGAGGGTCCTGGCCAGGAAGAAGATGACCATGGACGCCACCACGAGGAAGCCGGCCACCGAGGCGATGGCGATGGCGACGACCAGCGGTTCAGACACGAACTCCTCACAGTGCTCCCCGCGGTACCACCAGTTCTCCCCCACCCGGCACCTGCAACCACACAGAGACAGATCAATAACCGAGCGTTCACACACACACACACACACACACACACACACACACACACACGTACAAGTCTACACACACACACACACATGGACAAGTCTACACACACACGCATGCCCCGCCCACCTGCATATCGCCCCCTTGCCAGGGATGATGTCACATTTGCCGTCGTTGAGGCAGAAGTCCTCCTTGACCTCGCAGACGCTCTGACACGGCAGGCCGTCCATGCTGACGTACCCGGCGCTGCACACACACTCCGCCTCGCCGGACCACCGGTTCACCGTGCACCGGGAGAACGCGTTACACGCCTGGAACTTACACGGGTCGGCCTGGTCACCTGCAGAACAACCAGAACCCAACATGACTACATACTGACAGCATCAGTAGTAGTGGTGGTGGTGGTGGTAGTAGTAGTAGTAGTAGTAGTGGTGGTGGGGGTGGTGGTGATAGTAGTAGTGGTAGTAGTAGTGGTAGTGGTGGTGGTAGTAGTAGTAGTGGTGGTGGTGGTAGTAGTGGTAGTGGTGGTGGGGGTGGTGGTAGTAGTAGTAGTGGTGGTAGTAGTAGTAGTGGTAGTAGTGGTAGTAGTAGTGGTGGTAGTAGTAGTAGTAGTAGTAGTAGTGGTGGTAGTAGTAGTGGTGGTAGTAGTAGTAGTGGTAGTAGTGGTAGTAGTAGTGGTGGTAGTAGTAGTAGTAGTAGTAGTAGTAGTGGTGGTAGTAGTAGTGGTGGTAGTAGTAGTAGTAGTAGTATTAGTGGTAGTACTGATACTGTACAGTAGCCATTGGAGTAGCTTTATGGGCGTTAGTGCTTGCACAGTGGAAAACTCCATCACCATGGTGACGCTGGAGATTAGAGCTGTCAGAGTCTGATTGGCTCAGACAGATTAAAGAGATCCAGCTCAGCAGACACTCTTCATCAGGTAGTACAACCAACATGCTGTTATGTAAGTGCAGTTTGATGGTTTGTGTGGCCGTTACAAACCAAATACAGGAAACCACCCCAGAACACAAGGCATTATGGGTAGAAGGAGACTTGGTCAGTCTGGACTGATGCTCATGTTCAGACGTTTCTTCATGTGTTCTTAACTGGTATGAACACCAGAGAAGAGCAGACAAGTCCATCATGGTAGATCAAGTTACAGACTGGAACCAGGTTGGTTTGGACTCTCTAACCTGGTGGGATGACAGGTTACCAAAACTCGACCAATCAACCAGCTGCTGGGGAGTCATGGGACTTCTGGTTGGCTTGTGATTGGTCAGTGAGAACTTTCCCACTGTGGTTCAGATCAAAGAAAACAAAATGAAGATGATCTGTATAGTCTACACAGTGTCTCCCGGACTGGGAGAATAACCCACTCCAAGTTAAACTAACCGAAGAGGATGAACACAAGGTTACAAGGTTATAAAGAATAACCGGTGCAACCCGTCCGATAGGCTCAGACGGCGACATAAACAACCATGATGTGGATTCATCAATGACTCACTGTCTGTCAACCCAGACAGATTAGCTCAGGTATTAGATCACAGCCTCTCAGAGTTACCGTATCGAAGGCATTGAGGCGGTGTGAACGTATTGGATTTCACAGACTGACGAGTGTATAAAGTGTTACGATGCCCCAGTGATTCATGGGTAGGATGGTTGACACACTGAAACGGACCAATTAGCAGCTCAGGACTGATTTACTACTGAGAGTTTAGTATGAGGTGGTGTTGGCTGTGTGGAGGTCATGCATTCCCGCGGTGTGTGTGTGTGTGTGTGTGTGTGTGTGTGTGTGTGTGTGTGTGTGTGTGTCGTGGTCCAGCTTCTACTCTGCTCAATACCATTGATTCCTACCTCAGTTCAACAAATCACTGAAACAAGGTGAGGCGCAATGAAAAAAGTGAAACTATCTCTGAAGCAATCTCTCTAATGTACAGCCCATTGCAGACAGCACACGCTTCTGATGGACACTTTGGCTGTCATGGGAATCAAACGTGACCTTTCAATTACAGGTCGGTCTCTTTACTCATGACGCCTCCCTGCTGATAACCTGTACAACACAATAGGCAGATCATGGCACTCAACGCTACCAGGGTCCCACTGAGACGCCCATGCTAAGAATATATGCACTTCTGGTACTGTAAACGTCTGGTACTGTCAACTTCTGGTACTGCATCTTGTTCTGGTCCTACCTGATTCGACATCCAGAGAGTACTTGTCGATGGACAGGTTCATGGTCTGGGCTGTGTCGGCGAAGTCCTCCAGGATGAGGTAGACGACGTTGGTAACGCCCTGTGGTACCGGCTTACCGAACCGCATCCTGCTGTTCACCACGATGCTGCCGTTTCTGAAGTTGAGGATCTCCAGGTTCTGGAAGTTACTCAGGTTGGATTGCAGGTACGGGACCAGCTGCATGGTGAGGTGAAGGACATATAGCAAAAGTAGAAAATTACCGTCACATACGGTTACGGTGATGATAACCATATATGTATTATACATTTCTTGAACATGGAGATAAAAGTGATCCTGGTTCTGGTTCTGAATGCACCCACCAGTTGTGTGAACCGATCCTCCAGGGCCTTGTACTCGGCAGAGCTCTTGTTGAAGAGATCCATGGAGAAAATCATGTTGGTCACCCTGAGGCTGAAGAACACCGTCAGGTCCCTGCCAGGACTGGCCGGCATGGCAAGGGCCTCTAGGTCGGAGCCCTGGGCCACGCTGGAGAAACCACTGCTGTCGCCTTCTGTTACGATGCCATCGTATTGAAACATATCAAAACTGATGCTGATGTCCGGCGTGTCAGAGAAATCTGGCTGAGATGGTTGGATCTCAGCGGTTGGAGTGCCGTCCTGGACTTCATGGAGGTCCTGATTTAAGGAGGTTGGTATTAGAAGGATGTTACCACCGGTTTCCTCCTCAGAAGGTCCAATATCCGAGTCTTCATCCTGCACTGAAGCACTGGGCAACTTTTCAGTGGCTTTGAGCGTTGGCTCGTAGAGGGAAGGCAGGATCGTCAGAGAGCTTTCTGTCTTGTTCACGATTACCACTGAGAGTGTTTGATGAGGCCCGGCTGAAGACGGAGTGCTCACCGGGATGTCGTCCACATCCTCCATGCCATCTTCGTGATGTGACTGCTCGTGATGAATGGTTTCCTCATCCTCTGGCGCTGTATCTGACACCCGAGTGAAGGGAGAGTCCTTCTCAGGTGAGAGGAAGATGCTGTGGTCTGAACCTACAGACACTGTGAAGACTGGAGCAGCGGTAGTTACGGTGACGGCCATGACTTCGTCCTCAGCCAGGTCCTCCTCTGAGATGTCAACGGCTGAGACTGTCGTTATCACAGGATCCACAACCCCAATGTATTCCTCCTCCAAAATCTCAAGCCCATCATGGTCTGGCACCAGTAGTATGGGTTTTTCAGTGAACATTTCAAGTTCCGGTGGTTTTGCAGTGATTATGTCCAAGATAGACTCTTTGATTGTAACCAAGTCCACTTCTACAGGTGTAGGTGATTCTGTGGCTGTTTGTGTTGTGTTGGTGTCAGGGGCTTTGGGCGTGTCAGGCTCAGCAATGAGTTCAGCCTTCTCCAACTCAACCACGCCTTCTTCTGGACTACGGCTTACTGTAGCGACTGGAACATCCACCGCCACTTGAGTAGTTTCTTCCATCTCAGATATTTCCCCAGTGATTTCTTGGAGCTTGACTACTGTATCTATCAGCCCCTCCAAATCAGGGGCCTTGCTTGTCTGAGCATCCAATTCAGGAGAATCTGCAACAGGTGCCAAGATGGTGGAAGGTTCAGTTGGATAGTTGTCAACGTAGATGCCAGAGGCCTCGAGTGTTTGCATGGAGAGTTCAACAGTCAGGGTTTCCTTGGTCCAGAATACAGGGGCCTGGGCAGTGGTTGTATAGAGGGGATTTGTGCTGATGTCCTGTGTGACCAGAACCCGGTCCAGAACCGGTTCCTCGATGACTCCGTCCTGCTTCAGTTCCTCAAATGAGGGAACTGTTGTTGTCTGTAACGGGGGAGCGTCGGTGGATTGCACTCTCATCACAACCAAACCATCCTCATCAGCTGGGGATTCAACACCATCCTCTTCCTCGTCTCCTTCTTCTTCCTCTGTCGCCTCCAGATCGGGCGGTGGAAGCACTTCCAGGCTGCCATCACCCTCCTCGTAGAACTCTGTCCCTTCAGAGGTCAACACCAGCTGCCAGGACCAGACATCAGTTTCCTGGCCATCTCCAGAGAAGCCAGAGCCAGAGCCATCATCCAGAGCCCCCTCAGAGCCAGCAGAGGGCTGAGGTTCAGATGGCAAGGAGGCGGAGGAGCCTGCAGGACCGACCGCATGGTCCCCTCTGGGGGTATCGGCTGTGGTGCCTGGAGCGTTGCTGAAGAGAAATCCCTCGTCCTCAATCTTTCCATTATCTGTAAACCAGGAAAACACATGGAGAGGTTTATGGTGGGGATCTCCCTCCTCAGCAGTGGAGAGCTACGTTATAGAGTATGGAAGAGAAAACCTCTGATGAAATGAAATTCTAAGAAAAGGCGTCTGTAATGAGAAGAATTATAAGGCTCCATCTGTGTTTACATCAAGCTTTGAGTATTTCACTTTCCAAATCCCAATGAGCAAACCTGATAGGAAGAAGATTTTAACTTGATTAGTGGGTCTCATGGGAATGTATGGAATTGATTGCTGGCTGGGATTTATTAAGATTACATTTGCAAAAGCCATCATCTTAATTACATCAATTATCTGTGTGGAACGATTTTATTTTCCACTGTTTGAAACCGAGTGAGCCTGTTTTCAGGTGTTTTTTGTAAAGAGAACCTTTTCATAAACATTTTTAACAACTAACAACTCAAATCTAACATCATCCATGTGTGAACAACATTCATTCTTTGATCAAATATTCAGCTAGTGTCACAAAGTGTTAATGTTGGTAACCATTTGAATCAATCACCTCTTTCTACTGTTCCTGTAAACTCTGGATGACCACAAGTTTCACGACTAGAATGTAAATTGTAATTTCTCATCGACTCACTGCTCGGCTGCTGGTCCAACGCCGCCACCGGAGGGGCTGTGCTTTCGTCCAATAGGAAGACGTCATTTTCGCTCGCCACCTTGGTCTGCGGGCCCTTCCACTGGTCGAAGGAATCAAACAGGAAGTCATCCTTTTTCAGAAAAACATTGGTGCTCTCATCTTCCTGTCCAGGGGCATCAGGTGGCTTCTCCGCCGCAAGGACATTATCCTGGGAGAGAAGAGAGACTCAGTTGAGTTTCATATTATTATTGATTATTATTATCGCTTGCTTCGCTTATATTGTTGAAAGGCTGGGTAGCTGGTGAATTTATAGACTGACACATGATAATTACATTTAATATGATTAATGTATTGTGTATAATTGTATTATTGTATATGAACTCTATTCATTATAGATATCTTTTGAACATTTGTGACTGGTTTAACTGTGTACACATTGTCTGTAGGTTAACTCTTCCACATGGTCTCTGTCATAGTGAAGAAAAGAAACAGCTGTTATCAGGACTGGACTAGCCAGCAGGACTACAGGGAGACACCATGTGTAGGAGTATATATGGATATATACGTATATATGGAAACGATAGCCAGCCAGGATGTGTTTGAAAATAGATACAGAGACCCTATGGAAAATCCTGCAGTTTCCTTGTTAGATCCAGACTCAGACTGTGCCTTGTGGTGTATTAAACTGATTGAACTAAGATCAACTTGAACTAAGATCAACTTGGGGCCGACTTTGATTTCACCTAGTTTGACTATGAAGGAAGAGAATCTCACCTTTCAGTAGCATATTCACTAAAACAAATCCCTTTCAGCTTGGTAACTAAAGTGATCTTGTGAGAGTTATAGCGTAAATGGTCTCTCAGCAGAAGTGAAACTAGTGGAATACTGTGTGTTTTCCGCGTTTTACGTTTCCGGTTTGTTTGGAATCAGCAGAAGAAGAACTGGGTAGTTAGCATGAGCAGTGATAGCCACCGTGGCTGAACAGACAAAGAAAAGAGCGCCACCTACAGATGCTCAAATCTGCAGACCTCTGACCTTTGACCATTGGTCGCTTGTAATGTTGATGATGTGGGAATTGAAGCTTATTCTACTGTTGACCTCTGGATGTCAACTGAAACATTAAAGGTCCCATATTATGGAAAACGGTTTATTCCTGGCGCTTATACATGTTCCACAGGAAATTACTTCCCTAAGCAGCTGAGAAAATTTGAAATCTGGAAGTCAACCCGTTTTTCTGTATTTTCCTTTTTCCCAAAACGGTGCCAAAGATAGGAGAAAAACAGCCCTTTTCAGAAAATGGTTCCTTTGGATGTCATAAGGTGCAAATCCAGCCCCTCTCAGAGCATGCCCACGCCCAGTTGAACAACCAATCCCATTTACGTCGTCGCAAAATGCAGCTCACGGCAGTGCCGCAAGCCGTTGCTTATGATGCATTCCATTGTACTCGGAAATCGATAATTCCGAGTCGGTATTCCTAACTTCCAATCTAAATGTGTTCCAGTGCATCTGCTCGGGAAAACATAATCGCCCGCAGCAAACTCATGTTTGTATGGTAAGTCTCAGAATGTTACAAGCATCTAAACTCAACATCAACTACTACAGCGCCATTAGTGAAGAGAATCAGCGCATATCACATTCGGACGCCGTTTTTTCCGAGTACACTGGAATGCACCATTACTTTGCGACGACTGAAGCTAAAACAACATATCAGGAGATATATCAACTCTCCAGTTATTATTTTGTAGGATGCAGGCAGCAACATAGATCCCTGCACAGTCTCCCAACACGCGAAAATGCAGGACAGAGTGGATTCATTTTATTTTTAACGGCTACAGTTTTTTCTGTGTGTGATGATCAGTCCTCAGACTGCTTGAGCAACGGCAGGATTAGCATCTAAATTGAAGCTTAAAGATGGAGCAATTCATAAGGTATGTGACCCATCTGCAAAATTGGAATCTGTAAGTGTCACCATGTTTTGATTTAATTTACCAAATTAGTCTGGTTAGTATATTCACTGCTGGTTAGCTAACAAGCTAGCGGGGCTAGCCACAGGCTTGTTGGGCGTGGAAGAAGTAAGAAAACTAAAGCTGGAGTCATTAAAAGTAAAGTAAAGTAAAAGTAAAGTTATTGGTTGGAGTCAGGACTCATCTTAAAGTTATTTGTTGGGACCAGTGTCTGTTTTATAAGTCTGTCGAACGTGTCAGGCTTGGTAAACTTTAGCCACCATTAGTACAATCGTGTTTGGTTGTTTGGCTGCGCTGTTTGGATGCAAATAGATTGCATCCAATAATATATTGGTTAACTGGCTCAACAAAATTGTCAATCCTAGCTTGTCTGCAAGTTGTATTCAATAAGCTTATGGACATGAGCCATAAATAGACCGGCTACAGCAGAGAGTGTCGCTCACACATCCACATACACAAACACATGGTACGAAAGTACAATATTACACAGAATTGTTATCATTGAGAAACTAAGTGGAACCGCCTCAGCTGCCTCTTCCCATTCTGGGTCAGACTCTGGCTCAAACATGTCCGGTCTCAGTGTTGGTTCTGGAGCGGACGCCATGGTTAGCATGAGCGCTCTGCTCTCCGCCTCCGCCAGGCGATCGCGTGTAGGTTGTATGTAATGAGCACTGCTCTGATTGGCCGCCTCACGCCGTGAGTGAGGCGTGAGGCGGCCAATCAGAGCAGTGCTCATTACATTACAAACCTCAGCTAAAACAGCTGTTCTTTACATGGAGAAAATGGAGACTGAAACACACCACAGAGTGTTTTGAGGATTTTTTTTTATATAGACTTCACAACGCCTGTGTAAAGACCAGGCCAAAACAGTTTATAAATAGCCCAAATGTACAATACCCCCCTTAATAAAATGGGACTGAATGCAGATAAATGACTGTTTTTATATCCATAGTTTTTATAGATTATTTAAACCAGGACAAAAGCCCAATGGATTAAAACTTTAAATAAATGATGTATATGACTTTTTTTTGCCTGTTGTATAGATTATTATCAATACTGAATGTGTGGAATTAAAAACAAAAATGATTTCTTGCACATTATGCTTGGTGATCAAGGTTGCGATCACCTCAGCTCAAATTTTTCTAGAAATAGTTGAAATGGAATTATAAGAATAGAAGTGTTCCTGCTAACTCCATCGGCGGACCATGACGTCTGATGCAACAGCGTGCTCTCACAATCATGATTAACAAAACTGCATGTAGCCTTAAGGGTCACAATAAAGCTTTCACGTCAGAGAGGAACCCTTTAATGAAATGGGCTCAGATGTCTCTGACTTTAAAGCTAGGACTGTGCGTAAAACGTCCCTTCTTGAGCAGCTGTGTCTGTGTCTCAGTAAACATGATTTACACCAAAAAGATGTGAGCGTTTTTAACAGGTCCACAATGTGTACAAGCTGATAGTCGGCAGTATATTTGTGTCATTGGGATCTCAGAGTTTTGTAGTTTTACCACGAAGCAGGGAGGAGGCGAGCCGGAATATCTGTCTCCTTCTATTGACACATTGGTTCTGTTGTGATGGGAGACAACAACATTAGATCTATGACATAACAGCTCAGAAATAGTTAATTTATGCTAAACAACAGTAAACTGTGTCTAATGCCTGATGTGAACAAGAGTGTTAATTATGTTCATTTGGAATTCATCCAAGTATAGTTGATAGAGTTTGTTGTTGACTCTACCACATATTCCGTGTTCACCATAGTTGTATTTTCCGCTGCTTGGTTGAAGGGCACCCAGTTCAGCTTTCACCTAGGACAATTTAACTAGGCCAAGTCACATGTATAGATAACTCATACTGTTAATCTATAGTTAATGTGATGGAAATAACAAGATGAAAAGTGTATTGTTACTTAATTCATCCAGCAGTCAAAGTGTGCATATTCGTGTCCTCACCATGTTGTCATATGTGTCTGCTGTCGGCCTCGGTTCTGAGCAAGTTCTCCACTGAGATGAGACAGAGGCACTCGTAATAATAAAAATAGATACTGCATCGTACTATTCTCCAGCTGCAGTGCATCGGGCTCCATGTCCAGGCTGCTGTTGGTGATGAAGTTGTCCTTGTGCAGGGCCTCGGTGATGTAGTTGCGGAAGTCGGTGATGGTGTAGACCACAGTGGGCTGCTCGGCGGCGCCAGGGTAGCTCTTCTCCACCATGTTGTTCTGCAGCGTGATGAAGTCCATGGTCTCGTTGCTGATGCTGGTGCTGTCCACCTCCAGGGCGACGGCATAGTGGACCAGGACCACCAAACCCCTGGGAGACGGGGGGGAGACCGGGGGGGAGACCATTTAAACATTGATATAATGAGATGATGCACCAAGAATGCTAGCCTGTGGTGCTAGATCATCAGACAGCTCAGCCTGAGGAGGGTTGGGTGTTGGGGCGGGAACTTGACCACTGAGGGGGAGGAGGGCGGGGCTAACAATACACTTCCTGTCTCATGGTAAAATGTTGCAGATCGTAGCTTTTGGAGTAATTCTGAGCTTTGATTAACCACTGCTCACGCCTGTAATCGATTGATATGATGTTGGAGGGTTGTCTCTGGTTCACCTCTCCTGACCTGCTTCGTTCTGTCGTCATCAAGCCAAAGGGTTTAAGAAAGCAGAACCTGTCGAGTTTACGACCGTATCAACTTTCTCCGCCGCCTCCTTCGGCTTGGCTTCCCCCGGCGAGCGTGTTTAAGGCTGAATGCTAAGAGGCCTTGACACGGCCCGGAGAGCAACCCGAGGGCGAGTTCAGGTGGGTTTAAGAGTCTCTCCGAGCTCGCAAAGTGCATCGATCCATGCGGAGTACGAGGGAGTGAACGCCTGGTTGACAGCGAGGGGATGAAGCTGGAGCTCATCATGAACCTTTAACTGTAATCCCATCGTGGCTACAGGTGGCCAGCAAGTGGGCAAGAGACTTATCCCACTTAAGGGGTGATTGACTATTGTAAGGACATTACCGGGACGTTAGAGCAGAGCCGTTATTTACAACGACAGGTGAAAGGGGCTTTAGGGGCGATTAAGGAAGGGCAGGACCTCGGTGGCGTCTTCCCTGAAGAGGAAACTCCTTGACTACCGCCGGTTCAAAACAAGGTCAGGACCTCGCAGCACCGCACTGCAAAAAGTATTCATCTGAACTAGTCATTGGGTTCGATCCCCACATAGTGTTGACTATCACCTTTGTAAGTCGCTTTGGATAACCCTAATGACTGTAATGTAATGAAGCCAAGGGGTTGAGATCATTTCACTTGTTTCCAAAGCAAATCAACGTGTTTCAAGAACTGCAATACTCCTGGAACGAGTATTGAAATTAATTCTGAGTGAAGGTTTAAAGATATTGACGCACAAAACAAGAGAAATGATCTTAACCAATTGGCAGAATTTTTGTTTTAACGAAGAGATGGATCATTTTTGCAGCATGTATATCAGTTAGATTGATTGTTATTATATTAGTAATATAATGACAGGACTGAAGGTTGACAGATGTACCTAACATGTAATCCTGTATATTTATCACACTGATTCTGATCTGCAACAAGCAGGATGTCCTGAAAACCAACGTGAGGCCGGAGTAGTGCTGGTCCAGCTTCATCCTGGTCCCAACAGATGAGAATCCCATCAGGACGCCTCAAAAAGACGATGGATTTATCAGACTGTAGTGCACCTTCTGTGAACACGCCTGCTGTGTGTGTGTGTGTGTGTGTGTGTGTGTGTGTGTGTGTGTGTGTGTGTGTGTGTGTGTGTGTGTGTGTGTGTGTGTCATGGTACGTTCAGATTACAAGCGACAAAGGTAAAAGCAGGCAGCACAGCCAGCTATGATGGACGTCATCATGTCAGCATGCGCTTGTGTCCCAAAAATAATGAAATATATTCTTATATATATGAAATAATATCGACAATATCCGACCTGGGACAGTCTCTCCCTACTGTCAACTGGCCAATAAAGGCACAAATGCCCCAAAATACTCCTCCCTTTGTGGTACAAATTGAGTGTGTATTATATCAGTATTATATCATCGTTGAATGTGAAGGTGTAAATGAAGCTCTCACCTCTCCAGGTCCTTCTGCGGTCTGAGGAGAGAAAAGAAACAACACATTAATGTATAAAACAAGTCGGTTAGAGACTCAAATCTCTTCTGGCTCTATAGTTTCATATTTATACTGCTGGCTGTCTGTCTGTCTGTCTGTCTGTCCGTCTGTCTGTCCGTCTGTCTGTCCGTCTTCTTGCGGTGTTCAAAACCCTATCCTCTAGATCAGTATATATATTTATTACTGCCTTCCAGCTTCCTGTCAGTGTAACTGGTCATAACAGCCTCCTTCCTGTGATGTAAACTGATATCTACCTGAATTCAACAACGTAGACTTTCTTGAAACCCGGTAACCTCTCAAAGGCGTCTTCAATCTGCAGGTTGGACGAGGAAACAACTTGAGTTAGTTTAATGATAAAAAATAGCTATAAATAGGGTCACAAGGTCAAATCCTATTGGTTAAGGTGATTAAAGCCCCAGGAAACTTGGCTTGAAATAGTAAAAATGAATATATGATATCAAAGTTTAGTGTCTAATTAAGCATCCACAAAAATCTGAGTGAAAATAAACTTTCAGAAATATTAGAAAACCTAGTTCAAAAACAGCTCATTTAGCTGTTTAGACCATTTCTCAGGACTGTGTAGGCGTGTCAGATCAGGATTTGATTGACATCCTGACACGATGGATAGCTCCGCCCATGTCCAACTGTCAAGCTGTTGCACCTGTTGGGGGAGGGACAACTGACGTGCATTTTTTAATGATTGGATGAATGAATTCTCTGTGTCATAAATCTCAGAAAATACCACGCCCAATTCAACCCCACTGTTCTGAACCCCCCACTCATTTGAACTAGGTTTTGTAATATTTCTGAACGTTTATTTTCACTCAGATTTTTGTGGATGCTTAATTAGACACTAAACTTTGATATCATATATTCATTTTTACTATTTCAAGCCAAGTTTCCTGGGGCTTTAAAGCAACAATGCTGAAGAAACTCCTTTGGCAATGTTGCCCAGAAGTTCCCTTGTTCATCACCAGCCAGGGAGAGGGAGCGTCCTCATGGAGAACTCATCCACTTGGATTCATCAGCAGGAAGGGAACAGGAACAGGAAATAGGTTGACGGTGGAAAGTAAAGGTGCTTTTCATGTGACGAACACATAAAAATGGCGTCCGGTTCATGTTCTTGTCCCATAATCCTTCAGGGTGGAGGAACGTGATCTTCACAGTATTTGTCTCCACAACATGCAATCTACATTTCAGAGTTTGTGCTTCTTTCAAACTCTTACGAGACTGTTGCAGCCAGTACACACAGTACAGAAGTATATTGTCCATTACCTGAGACTATATAGATGCTGTGTACTGACAGCGGTATTCAGCCTATTGAAGACATGATGTGTTCTGCAGACTAAGCATATTTTAGGTCACGGCCAAATCCGACTGATTCCCCGTGACCTCGGAGGAGAGTTGGGTTTCCAAACCGACTGGCCGGGTTTCCAATCATGTACTTTGTGGATGATGATCGGCCTCGAAAGGAAACAGCACTTCCTGATAAACTGCCTC
Source organism: Hoplostethus atlanticus (assembly GCA_034670405.1). Lineage (NCBI taxonomy): Eukaryota > Metazoa > Chordata > Actinopteri > Trachichthyiformes > Trachichthyidae > Hoplostethus > Hoplostethus atlanticus. The sequence goes on from JAXDDX010000241.1 coordinate 410,903, forward strand.
AGAAGAAAAGTCTTCTGTTGCTAGAGAAGATCTGTGATCAATAGATAAATCATGACAGTGAAAAGACTCGATGTGTTTTCTGACGTGGTGACGTTGGAAACGAACTTCACATTTTATTTTGTGTGACATTTCAGTTGAATGGAAACAAAACTATTGGCATCTCTCTCCATGTCTGTCTCTCATCATTTCAGGCATGTAGTGATGCTCTTACCCAGTGAAGCTAAATGAGTGTAGCTTAAAGACACTTTGGCTGTTGAGGGAATCGGCCTCATGTCCTTCTGGTTCCTGGAGAGTCTCTTTTAGAGTCTGTAGGTTTTCATACCAACCAATCACTACGTTCACTAACTAGTTCCTCCCCTCTGGTTGTAGTAGTTAGTGAACTGAACTGCTGGTTGGAATGAAAACCTGGATATTCTTGGAGTCCACTGCTCCAAGCCTCCTGTTGTTCCTATTAACGTCCTCATTAATGACCTTGACCCTGACATGAGGACCATAAACTGGGTCCACGCTTCGCTGCCAGTGGACTGGAGCCTGAAACGCTGCCACAGAAACTCCCAGCGGTACGGGAAAACGCCGGCACTTTCTGCTTTCCCGGCAGAGGTAATTTTTCCACCGCCGTCACACCAACTCCTTCACCAACGTAACTTACAGTGAGTCATTGCTCATATGTGCTCTGGGTTTTCCAGCAAAGTCTCTCCCTGACTCTGAGCGTGAAGCTGGCGAGGGCGAGGAAACAGTTTTAAAGCGTGAAGAGCCTTAATGTACGAGAACAGGCGAGCTCTTTCAACCGGGGCCAAACGCCTGACTCGGCACTTCATATCAAACCACAAGAAAGTTCATTTCATAATGAGTGTACTTCCTGTACGTCAGGAGGAGGAACAGAAAGGAGTAGAAGGAGAGGAGAGTGACAAAGAGGAGCAAAAGAAGGAGAGAAAAAGAGACGAAGAAGGCCTTGGAGTGATATCCAACAGGCATCATCACGATCATCCCTCAACGTTCACTGTATAGTGTTTTGTAGTTGGGCTAATGATGGCTAGTACTTTACACTGAGATCCTGTTGTGGCTCGTTAGTCAACTTAGCCGTTAATTGATAAGATCATCACCATATCATCCAAGTCACATCGTGTATGCTAAAGTGTTAGCATGGAGCCTACTATCACTCAACATAGTGTATACTAAAGTGTTAGCATGGAGCCTACTATCACTCAACATAGTGTATACTAAAGTGTTAGCATGGAGCCTACTATCACTCAACATAGTGTATGCTAAAGTGTTAGCATGGAGCCTACTATCACTCAACATAGTGTATGGTAAAGTGTTAGCATGGAGCCTACTATCACTCAACACAGTGTATGGTAAAGTGTTAGCATGGAGCCTACGATCACTCAACATAGTGTATGGTAAAGTGTTAGCATGGAGCCTACTATCACTCAACACAGTGTATGGTAAAGTGTTAGCATGGAGCCTACTATCACTCAACATAGTGCATGCTAAATGACCTACCAGGGATCTATATGTATGATTTTGGTGTCTATGTTCACTCAACAGGGAAGTTGACCAACAGGTCAATATATTGTTACCCTGCGTGTGAACTGTCTGGCCAGTTGCTGGTAATGGAAGCTGCTTGGGTCTCTCAGAGCATCGTTGTAGTTTTCTCCTCTCAGTTTGATGCTCAGCTCCACAACCTGGTCAGTCAGGGGCCTCAGGGGCCTCAGGGGCTGCAGCAAGGTGTTGTCTATGTCGTTGCCAATCTAAATATGCAATAAATACAAGGAAAGAAGTAGTTATAATAGTATATAGTATAATAGTATAGTATAGGGTTATAGTATAATAGTAATATAACAGTGGCGGCTCCAAATGGCAATAAGAGGTAACTCTTATTGCTCTTGAATCTGATCTTGTTGATAACTGTGATGCTTTATACCAAAGGAAACCAAAGATCTAACGTTGGTGAGTCCAGCTTTCTCTGTTTAGACACTTTTGGATCTCACTCTTCAGTCTGGATTGGTGACTTCCTGTGTGTCTGATATTAAAAAAAACTATGCAGGGAGAAGAATGTTACTGAAAATCATACAAAATCTTCCCAAACCCGATAAAGGCAACACTTAAATGGACTTGAAGTGGGTTGAATTTAAAAACCCAGATCAGAAATGTCCTGATAGTTTCGGTCCTAAGAGATAGTTGGAGCAGAAATAAGACCTGGACATTCATATCACATGTTCAACGGAGAACAGAGACTGTGCTACATGTCTTGGAAAAGTCATGGCATTTGATTAGCAAAAAGGTGTAGAAACCCTGCTACTACTACTACTACTACTACTACTACTACTACTCGTAGTGATCCTCTATTTGCTCACCGTATTCTTCTGTTCTTCTAGACCAAAGCCGTTGTTGCCCAGTATGCCGTCATTTGTTTCTGTTGGCTCTGGGAAGTTACCATTGTTGTACTCCAAAACATGCTTGGTTGTGACCTCCAAGGAGGCACCAGGCGTGACCCCCTCGGAAACATCCACTGCAGCCGTGCTCTCTGCATTGACCTCCATAACAGTTTCTGGGGTGATTTCATCAGCCTCTTTTCCTGTAACATCTGGGGAGATATCACCAACATCCTCTGGGACAACTTCTACTGGAGCAACCTGGATGCTGTCTTGACTTGGGGCATCATCTTCCTCAACTGCAGACTCTGGGACAAGCTGTACAGGGGACTCTGAGGTGATTGTGGCACCCTCAGATTCTGCTTCCACCTCAGTTTCTCCTGCTGTGGTGGTCTCCACACGGGTTTCAGTCACAACTTCAGGAGCTGTTTCACTTGGAGCCTCTGGGAGGATTTCTTTGTCGACTTCTGGGATGGATTCAGGTTCAAGAACTATGTTCTCTATCTCAACTACCTCAGTAGTACCCTCCACGGTGGTTGCTGGTGGGACTTCTACCGCAGAATCGCCTGGGACCTCCACTGTTACCTCTGGGGTAGCTTCTCCTACAAGTTTAGTGGTTTCCTCCACTTCAGTCCCTGGTGATAAATCCTCTGTATCTTCTGGAATGATGACTACAGTTAGTGGAGTTGTCTCTTCATCAGACTCAAAATCTCCTGGGACCTCCACTGTTACCCCTGGGGTAGCTTCTCCCACAGGTTCAGTCGTGTCCTCTACTTCAGTCCCTGGTTCCTCTGTGTCTTCTGGAATGACCACAATCATTTGAGTTGTCTTCTCATCAGACTTGGAATCTCCTGGGACCTCCACTGTTACCTCTGTGGTAGCTTCTGCCACAGGTTCAGTGGTTTTCTCCACGTCAGTCCCTGGTGATAATTCCTCTGTATCTTCTGGAATGACCACAATCATTTGAGTTATCTTCTCATCAGACTCAGAATCTCTTGGGACCTGCACCGTTACCTCTGGGGTAGCTTCTGCTACAGGTTCAGTGGTTTTCTCCACTTCAGTCCCTGGTGATAATTCCTCTGCATCTTCTGGAATGATGACTACAGTTAGTGGAGTTGTCTCTTCATCAGATTCGAAGTCTCCTGGGACCTCCACTGTTACCCCTGGGGTAGCTTCTCCCACAGGTTCAGTCGTGTCCTCTACTTCAGTCCCTGGTTCCTCTGTGTCTTCTGGAATGACCACAGTCATTTGAGTTGTCTTCTCATCAGACTCAGAATCTCCCGCGGCCTCCACCGTTACCTCTGGGGTAACTTCTCCCATAGGTTTGGTGGTGTCCTCCAATTCAGTCCCTGGTGATAATTCCTTTGTGTCTTCTGCAATGACCACAGTCACGGGATTTATCTCCTCATCAGACTCAGAATCTCCTGGGGCCTCCACTGTTATCTCTGTGGTAGCTTCTCCCATAGGTTTGGTGGTGTCCTCCAATTCAGTCCCTGGTGATAATTCCTCTGTGTCTTCTGGAATGACCACAGTCACTGGAGTTATCTCTTCATCAGACTCTGGAGGGGTTACGTCAACAGTCTCTGGGATGACCTTGTCTGTGACTTCTGATTCAGTTCCCTCTGCTTCTGGTTGGTCCACAGTAACCCCTTTCTCAGTTAACTCATTTGAGGCCTCAAGAGTTGATTCTTCTCCTCCATCCTCCAAAGGTTCTTGTTCTCCAGATGCTTCTTGAGTGTCATCTACAGATGCAACTGCAAGCTCTACGTCCTCTTTTGCATTTTCTATTTCATCTCCTGTTTCTTCTTTTACAGGTTCTACAGGAGACCTAGGTATTTCTTCTTCTCCACCTACACTTGGTTCTCCTTTGGCAACCTCAATCATGTTTTCCTGTTCTTCTTCTGTATCTTCTCCCGAAATCTTGCCTGGCTCTTTTACTGTTACTTCTTTTGCAGCCTCAACTGATTCTCCTTTCGGTGTTTCTGTTGTGACATCTAACGCAGCTTCTATCATTTCGTCTTCTGTTACCGCCGCAGGCCCTTCCACAGCTATTTCTTCTTCTGCTGTTTCTTCAACTACAGTCTCAGGTGGTTCTTCTTCTACTGTCGCTGTTACCTCAAGGGACTCTGGTTCTACAGCAGCATCAGTTGCCTCATTTAGATTGATGACTGTGGATTCTTTTTCTTCTACTGTTACCTCCTCTACAGGCTCCACTAGTGCCTCTTCTACTATTTCTTCTTCCATGGGTTCAACTATGTCCCCCACAGCTTCAGTTGTTTCTTCCTGTGTTACCTCTATCAGTCCCTCTGTAGCTTTTGATGGCACCTCCTCCATGATCTGTGAGGTGTCCTCATCATCATCATCTTGTAAGATCACTACAACAGGCTCAGCGGTAACCTCTGTCATCAGCCCCGCTGTGTCTTCTGAAGCTACATCCTCTGCAATGTCTTCACCAACTTCTACAGCAGTCTTGTCTGTACTGGTCAAAATAGTGGCCTTAGAGGGATCCGCTGCTTCTATCTCTGTGACAGCTTCTTGTTCTGGAGCCATGTCCACAACATTTTCAACACGTTCTTCTGAATCTGCATCTGCTATCAAAAATCCAGTTGTAGGGGCCTCTGAGCTGACTTCAACTTCATCTTGGCTAACCTCTACAGCAATATCTGAAGGATGTTCTTCTGGGGCTTTCTGTATATCACCCTCAGTTTCTTCCAGAAATGCCTCTTCAACTACTTCAGTGGTGTCTGGTACTGTTTTCTCTATGGGCTCTGGTAAATGCTCAGTGGTTTCTGGTGTGTCCTCTACAACCGCTGATGTAACCTCATCAATAAAGTTTAGGTCTATAGAGTCTGCTGCAATTTCTTCATCTACTGGAACCATGATGTACTCAGATCTGGTTTCTGCAATAGCCTCAGTCACAGCATCTGTAGGAGCCCCAGAAACAACCTCAAAAGAAACTTCTGGACTTAATTCCTCTGCTGTGACAGTTTCTGTGGCAGCTACTGTGGTGGTTTTTGAAAGCAATTCAACAACAGTTTCTGTGGTGACCTCATCAGCCACAGCCTCTGAAGGTGTTTCTATATCTTCTGAGGTAGCTTCTAAAGAAACGTCTTGAATCACCTCAGAATCAGGTTTTGGACCACCTTCATCTACTGGAATGACATTGAGAATCTCTTCGTCCTCCACTTCGTTGTCTGTAGCCTCATCAACTGTACCTTGGACAGTATTATCCTCTTCCACTTCCTGAACAAACCCACCATTGGGCTTGTGGGTAATAGAGCTAACAACTTCTGTGGTGACCTCCACAGTATCCTCTGGTGTAGAATCATCTGTGTCTTCAACTGGTACTTTATCAGCCTCCAAGGGAACCTCATCTTCAGGGTCTGTCATGACCCCAGCTGGACTAGCTGAAGTGATATCACCTCCGGTGTCCTGCACAGTTCCAGTGTCCTCTGGCATGGCATCAACGGTGGGGTATGAGGTCCAATCCACTGGACTCTCTGTCGATGTTGTCGTGGGGACCTCTTGAACCGACCCTTCAGTCGCAGGGAGGGGAGGGGTTCCAGCAACTTCAGAGTCGGGTGAAAGGTCATCTTGCTCAGTTACAATTGTGACTGGTCCAATGATACTAACACCATCCTCTGTAAAACAAAAAAAAATTTAAAAAAAGAGAAAATGAGTGCATGAAAACATCAAAGACATTGAAATCAAGAGTTTATAAGATGCAGGTATGCCTGTTTCCTCCAGTCCACTTGGCTATAGTGTTTCATACTAGATATTTAAGATATTTCATACTATATATGAAACAAAATTCTGGAGGCCCTGCTTTGCAAGGGGGATGAAACTTTTTATTTGAGCCACAAACTAACAGACAGACATATGAACAAACAAATAGATACACTATTAATCCCCCAGAGAGAAATCTGGGGAACACTAAGTATGTTTGGAGCGGCGAACTGTGTTAAAACTCACAGTTCTCTGTGGTGTTTTTTTAGGAGAATGTAATCCAAACCAACTACAGGAAATGACCCCAAAACACAAGGGATTATGAGTAGAAGTAGACCTGGAAAGTGATTGGGATTGGTCAGTGTGAACCTAAACGAACCAAATACAACAGAGCAACAAAGGCTTGCCACTTTTCCCACTACGGATCAAAGAAAGCCAACAGCAGGCACGATCACACCCTAAATCTTGATTTGTGCCAAGTCTAACATCTCTTGTCTTCATCCTCTCCTCAGCCACCCTCCATTGACCAGGCTGCTGCCTCTAAATAGGCTTAGGGATCTATTCTGAGAGCAGAGCGTGTCAAGGGAATCAGATAGACAGACTGGGTGGAAGGTGAGGAAGGTGTTAATGTCTAGCACACACAATGGAGTTGAAAGCTGTACAAACATAGGCATTAACACCAATAGGCAGTAGGACACAGATAGGGCCTGGTGGTATTTCCAGAGTATTGTATCTAAATATAAAGATAGCTGATCATATACAGTCTTAATAAGAACCAAGAACATTTCTGCTATTTTAAAGAAATAGTGGAGCGTGTGTCTACTCATTTTAAAGTCAAGTCCATGTAACTGATCGCCTCAGGTTTCATGTGTTGAAACCTGTTTGTTAGTAAGTAAAAGTTAAGTTTGTCATTCCTTTAAATAAGGTCCAAACAATGTACAATATCCCAAAAGAGAAGCCAAACCCTCACACTGCTGGAAAAAGGAGAATTTCCACAAATGCAAGAACAAAAATGTTTTGGTCTACTTTCATCAGCAGCAGGTTGTTGGTCCTCTTCTGAGACTTTGGTATTAGTAAAAGATTCAGGTATGTCTTCACTGGTGTCCAAACGAGCCATGGAGGGTCAAGCGCATCCAAGTTTTCACTCCAACCAGTCTAGTCCAGAGTCTACAGCAGATCCTTTCACAGCTGAAAGTGTGTTAATCAGTGAAATCAGCTGCTGTAGTGTTTGGTTGGAATGGAAACCTGCAACATTGGCATCGGAGACCACTGGTGGAAAGTATGGCTCAGGATTAAACAGCATATGGCTGTTTAAGGAACTAAGTACTCCATAAATACTCCATTACTTTAAGTAGAGATTTACTTTTACCAGGCCTTTCATTTTACTTTCACTGAAGTACTGTTCTGTCTATTCTAGGATTTTTCCACATTCATTTAAGTAAAATGCTGAAGTGTCCTGGAGCGAGACACTGAATCCCTACCAGCTCCAGGGTGCTGCTCTGGAGATTACCCTGACCTCTGACCTCCCTGTGGTTACCATACATTGAGAGGTGAGTCGTGGTACCTGGCAGGGTGTTGGCCTGTGAATCCTCCGTCTGGATGGTTGTTGGTTCAGTGCTGTAAGAGACAGACAGATCTCCATTTAGCCAGCAGCTACGCTAGCTAGTGCTAGCTAACAGGTTGAGTAAAGGATTACTCAGAGAATAAATCCTACACAACGCTGAGGTCACACTTCCACATCCATAATGCATTTCTACACCAGAATCCTGTTTCAAACCCACTGAGATGAACAGATATGAGGATTGATTATAGAGGCAGTAGGTGTGTGATGTTCATTATCAAAATAAACATTGGATTCTGTGGTGCTGCAGCAGATTCTCCAGCTGGACCCAAGCATGGTGGAAGTGTGAAAATCTGTTTCTTAACAAAGACCATATGACTGTAAAAAACAAGCCAAAACAAAGACGCAACACACACACACACTAGCTTTGGCTTGACGCTCTTCAGTGTGGGCGTCAACACAGAGCTGTGAGCCACCCAAGCCCCCATAACCACCAGCTGCTGTCGCTGCCTTGCAAAGCTCACTCTGCAGCTTGCAGCACTGAGAACACAATGAGAAGTGCATGTATACAGCAGCTCACTAGCTCCTACCAAGCATCCATTCACTAAGCCAGGACCTCAGCAGCAGCTCATGCTTCATACTGTGGATGTAGTACGAGGTGAACCAGCATGAAGCAAGCAAAGCTTTCTGTTTCTGGGCTGGAGTCACTGAAATCTCAATTGAACCAGACTGGGAACTGAAATAACTGAAAAGACTTTTGGTTTCAATATAAAGTATTGATCAGGTTATGAGCCCTGTGTAGTTCAAGGACTTTGGGTAAATGCCTGTTCCTATCAAATTGGTATTTGAGGTTCTGATGAAATTTGTTGTGATGGTGGAATTCAAATAAAAGCGTTCACAACAGAATCAACGGTCCTTCAGTTTGTTCTCGTCTCCTCCCGTTGATTCCTTCCTGTCATGGTCGGTATTTGAGGTTTCATTGTGAACTGACTGCAGCCCAGTTTGTTTTATATGGTGTTTGCAGGCCTACCTGCAGGGGGCGGGGCCCGAGGTGGTGGGCACACTAGAGGGGTCAGAGGTCAAGGGGTGAGGGGAAACAGCAGAGGTGTGAATACAGTATGTTGAGTTGGTCTCCTACACCTTCAGAAATCTCTCTTTAATCGAACATGTCATTTAGAGATAATGGATGTTTAGAGATAATTGATCTGTCATGTGACTAACAGGCACCATGCAGTCGGACACTCACCTGTTCAACGCAGCAGCCGTTGCTACCCTCTGAAACAAAGAGACATGTGATCAAAGAACCACAGTTTTTCATTGGACTGAGAGGTAAGAGGTAAGAGAGGAGCTAGCCTAGCGCTGTGCTGCTAACTGGGTATGTAATCTGGTCTAGTATTCTTCACTCACGCTCTTTATGAGGTTGATGTGCTCTTCTGATTGGCTGAAGAATCTGCCAATCTCCAAGGCGGTGACGGATCCGTTCTGGCAGCTGCTGACCCAGTCCTGGTACTCCTCCTTCTCCGGCAGGCGATCCCAGAAGATCTTGAAGGCTTCCCACACCGTCTCCTGACAAACTACCACACACACACACACACACACACACACACACACACACACAGCACAGATACACACATTTAAAGGAAAACAGTATCCATCCTCTTCAGTCCGATGTTCAACACATTCAGGAGTTATGTAGTGATCGAGTGTGAACCCACTTTCCCTCAACCTGCCTCCTACGTCTATTTCAGTGAGTGATTTCCTACGTTTCCCAGAATGCCTCTCAACAGCCTCCTTTACTACCATTCCAGCCTGACGTACACTCAGTCGTATCAAACTGATGTGAATTATATGACTATATGGACGATAAGGTGTTTTTAAGAGGGAAAAGGGTGTAAATTCATGTTTTTTTGGAATGATTGATTTCTGTTTCTATTGGTGGATGATCGCTGACTGGAGATCAGTTTACCACTACATAGATCCAGCAGAGGGACGGCAGAAGATTAAGACAAGTTTGACAGTCAGAAAATGTTTCCTGAGTCACTTGATTCATCTGATCAATGATGAATTGACTTTCAAGTGTCTGTCAACATAAATCAGGGCCTGAAATACCAAATAAAACCTCCAATAATAACAATGTGACTACAGCAACACAGTCAGAGTTCTCTTTCACTATCCAACTACATCACCACACCACGTGTTCTTTATTTAGCAGTTAACTTATTTTATCTTCACACCTTGGCTGGATGAGACCAATATAGTGTTAGGCTGATACTGTCAGTGAGTTTTCTTCTCATCAGGGTGAAAAGCCTCTGAAACCTTCAGACCATCATGGAGACTAAAACTTGAAAGCAGACTGATGAAACTCTTTTAGCAGACCCCCCCCCCCCCGGACGTCTGGACACCAGGTTCACCGCAGGGCACTTTGGCACTAAGCTTGACCAGCTGGTGATCCGGCGTCCACTCCGGTAGCACCGGGCTGTCTAACCGACCGGCTAATAGTCTCACAGACTCACTAGGTCAAGTCAGGGAAATGGAATTGATAGTGACACATCCCCATCGGCCCGCTGAGGTGGGGAATAGGTTTGTTAGGAATAGGAGCTACAGAATGAACACTGCCAGGGTCGGGGGTTCGATGTGAGGCAGTTTGAATACAGGTGTCCATCCAATGGCATGTAGGGGGAGTAGCGGCACATCCAGGTGCTGGATAAGAGTCATGAACAGTGAAATGAGTATCTGTTGGATTAGAGCTGCTGACGGAGAAACAATGCATCACATGAAGCCTTCAGAAAGGAGCAGATATGGTCAAAAGATCATCTGAACAAAAGGTAATAATCAGCCTTACTGAGCACTGTGGCTCTGACCTTTGACCTCCTTACTAGTGGGTGCGTGGCTGCACTCATGAGTCCATCTGGATCAGAGCCTATAATGTTAAACTAGTGATAGGGCTTAAAGAACGACGACATATCAGACATACCTCTGAGGTGGAAGTAGGTCAGGTGGTTGGTGATGGCTTGGTCAAACGTCTCCTGAGCACAAAGTCTTACTCCACTGGGGAAGAGGATGTTCCTCTTCCTCCGAGACACATGAGTCTGAAGGTCTGAAGTCTGGAGGTCTGTAGACGTGACCAAATATCCAGCAAGGTCTTCAGAGTTCACCTGCACTGTCCTGCCTTCAGTCGTTACACCATCTGTAGTCAGATCAATGGGACATTTAGCACTAAGGTATGAGCTTTGTTCTGGTATGAAGAATAGTCCTGTACGTACCTGCTGCCATGTAGATGCATCCTGCAAGGAGCACAGCCCCGACAGCCGACAAGCCAAACCTCCTGGATCTTCCAGGCATTTTAGAAAGCACAATCCAAGCTCCAGACTAGACTCAACTCTCTACCTCTTCAACTCAACAGGTGTCTTCTCTGAGTAATCCATCCACTTGATTGCATGATGGAATAAAATGAGGGATATCCCCTGAAACTCCTGGTTGGGGCCCCCCTCGACGTAGTGTAGCTGGGCTGCAGGGCTGCTGGTCACTCCAGGAAAGCAGATGGGACTTTGCTGTGGGTGTTTTCTCTTTGCCTTAATCCTGTTAAGCTGCTGGTGGATTGTGAGAGCCGCCGGGCAACTTCAGCCTTCATGGTGAAACGGTAAATGACAAGGGTAGCATGATGATCAGAAGAAAGACAAATGTGGCACAAGAAGAGTTTAACTGATGAAACGCTAAATTAAAATTGTCTCTCAAGTAGAATGAACTGTTTGATTGGTGCGTCCTAGTTGGTGTCCCATGATGCACCGGTGTAAGGGATGTTAGCGAGGGCCTACAATTCAGATGTTGCAGAATAAGAGCTTGTAGTGGATCAAACAGAGACTCACCACTAACATCTACATACATGTGTTGAGTGTCCAGACAATGTTGAGCTTTCTCCAAATGTTACAGCTGTTAATGTATCAGCTGGATTTCAGCTGCCAAGTACAACAAAGTTACAAGACTCAGTGAGAGCAAGGCAAGAGTAATATGACAGGCCACGCCTCCAACGTTGAGTGAGATGACTCACCGGGTGATGTTGTGTCTGGTACGGTGCCGCACGGCAGCACGAGCCCACGCTGCAAAAAGTATCTCAACACGTCATCTAGTCTGACACCTTGAGTCTCTGAAAGCAAGTGAAAGTCTGGAGACACTTTCACTTCAATGCAGTTGTACCTGCAGATCCTTTGACTTGATTCAAGAACAGTAAGCCTGTAAGACTGAATGACTTGGATGGACACTTTCTGCAGTGTATGGTTTCCTACGTCGGTGCCTCCCGGTAAGCTGCTCTGACCTCCAGGGCATTAGAGCTCAGAGGAGACTTCTTACCGTGACCTCCAGGAGAGTTCAGGAGGTCTGATGGAGTTTCCAGGAAGCCACAAGGCACCAGACAAATCTCTGTCCTGTCGAGCGCTTCGATTAGATTGAAGGAGTTTCTGCTTTATTAGTCAGAGAGACTGGTTGTACCGGTCAGCTCCCAGTAGAACCAGTAGAGACTGTGGTTGTACCGGTCAGCTCCCAGTAGCAGGGTGGACCTCCCCAAGCTTCCCTGGATAAAAAGGTTAAAGGTTAAAAAAACAAAATGAAGGCTTCCAGAAATACAGAGCAGACACCTGGACGTCTTAGCCCCGCCCCACCCAGCGCTGCCTGTGGGGTCTTCCCAGTTGGCGTGCCGTTGGGATCCAGTCGGATCGGTGTCAGTCCAGTGATCAGCCAGGTGGTCGGTAGACGGATCACAACGGATTAACCGACAAGGACAAGTTAGAAAGGAAAAGGTCAAAGGGCGAGGAGGGGGGGGGTGTTCTCACTACTACTATGTGTTGTTACCTCAACCTCTGATCTTCACCTGAACACGAGTTCAGATTAAACATTAGAAATGTTCAGACCCCCCCATATCTTTGGATGGCGTTGAGGTATCACTGAATCAACAATGGCAGACATCTTATTGATGAAGTGATCAGTGAGACCCTCCACTGTTAAACTGACTGATCAGAGGCTGGACGGGGGCGGAGCCTGAAATCTGGCTGATCTCGGTCCGATCGCTCAGACTAGCTTGTCAAAACATCACCTCTGGACCGTCTAGTCCGACTCTGAGGCCAACCCAGGCCAGACCAGACCAGGACAGGACAACCCAGCTGGTCTATCCTTGCTACTGCCTTGCAAACTGGAAATATGTCAACATCACGTCCCTTAGAGACCTCAGCCCCCCTGTGGTTCTGTTCTTATCCTGGTATTGAGTCGTAAACTCCTTCCCCTCTACGGGGCAGATTACCTCCAGACCACCCAGTCCAGCAGACAGGGGGGGCGGGGGGGGTCCTCTGAAATCCTCTTCCATCTCAGATCTTGACCATATGCCTCCTTTGTGTTCCCCGACTTTGTTCAAGTCCAATTTATTTCATATGCTGTTAACAAATCACAGGAGGGCAGTTTGTCCATACTAACCCCCACCCCCCCGTAACCCAGTGACCTCTGACCTTCAGACCAGTATTATTGTAAATGTACCGATAGGATCAGATTAATGAGGCACTACTGAGTCAGCATCCTATCAGACTTATTGATTAAGACATGGAATATTCTGGAAATCATTTTATTCATCTTCTTTTACAACATTCAAACCATAGAACAACAAATATTGTGCGCTACTGTTACAAATAATAGAAAAATAATATAAATAACTATTTATTGCACTAGTTCAACTCTTCATGTAAAAGGCATTCACAGTGTCGGCGGTGGGCTCGGCGGTTTGGTCAGGGCTGCCGCTTGTCGTCATCCTCGTTCTGCTGGCTCTGGTGCATCTTCATCACCAGGCTCTGGATCTCCTCCCTCTTCCGCCACACCCGTTGCCGTGGAAACCAGTGCTCCAACCGCAACGGGAGGTCAAAGTGCACTGCCGGGTTCTGAGGAACCAATCAGAGAGCTCGATTAAGATTCACTAAGAACTCAGAGCGATTTGTTGTTTAGAGTGTTTCAGAGTGAAACCAATGAGCCACGTTTCACCAAGAAACTGAGCGTATTGATCTGCTACCTAGCGGCTGCAGACGCCTGTAGCAGCTCGCCACTGACACTCAACATCAATATTTGCTTTTATTTGAACCATTTCTATCATAGCAGGAGGAGTTTTGTTAGACTATAGTTCAGCATCAGAAACTGAGTGATGAGGTTGATGAGGTTGCGTACCAGCAGGAAGCTCTCCACGTACTGCAGCAGGTAGAGGCCGCAGTCGCTGCTGTTGTCCTGTAGGGGCACCCTGCAGTTGGAGCTCCTCATGCTGTCGGAGGTGAAAAGGCGGGGCGTTCCCCTCCGGACCGCCCACTCCACATGGAGGTAGCTGGAGGAGGAGGGGGGCAAGACTTTATGAAGTGTCTGCCTGCCTGCCTGCCTGCCTGCCTGCCTGCCTGTCTGTCTGTCTGTCTGTCTG
>JAXDDX010000241.1:430000-470000 GCA_034670405.1 Hoplostethus atlanticus
GTGGCTACCTGGTGGTGGCTACCTGGTGGTCACTACCTGGTCGCTACCTGGTGGTGGCTACCTGGTGGTGGCTACCTGGTGGTGGCTACCTGGTCGCTACCTGGTGGTCGCTACCTGGTCGCTACCTGGTGGTGGCTACCTGGTGGTGGCTACCTGGTGGTGGCTACCTGGTGGCCATGTCTATATGATGTCCATATGGTTTGATGGTCAATTTAAAGAATCTGTTTCCACGTTACCACCAGTTTCTACGAGGGAAGATGGAGGTCTACCTGCTGGGAAGACCCTGCAGGCCAGCAGGAGGGAGGAAGGACTTCCTGCGGTGGCTCGTCTTCGTCGGACTGGACTTCTCCTGATGAGGAAGAACCAGAACGAGGATCAGAGACCTCCATGTTTCAGTAGGTCAGACTGATGTACCAGGACCAGGAGGACGGAGGAGACAGGAGGAGGAGACAGGGGAGGGAGGACGGAGGAGACAGGAAAAGGAGACAGGGGAGGGAGGGAGGACGGAGGAGACAGGAGAAGGAGACAGGGGAGGGAGGACGGAGGAGACAGGAAAAGGAGACAGGGGAGGGAGGGAGGACGGAGGAGACAGGAGAAGGAGACAGAGGAGGGAGGAAGGAGGGAGGAGACAGGAAAAGGAGACGAATGACGGAGGGAGGACGGAGGAGACAGGAGGAGATAGAGAGGACAGAGGAGACAGGAGAAGGAGACAAATGAGGGAGGGAGGACAGAGGAGACAGGAGAAGGAGACAAATGAGGGAGGGAGGACAGAGGAGACAGGAGAAGGAGACGGGGGAGGGAGGAATGATGTGGATTATTGAGGTGTAACTCAACACGCACCTCCTGTCTTTCTGCCGTGTGTCCCAGCAGGCCGAGGAGGTGCTTGTCCAGCGGAGGAGGCGCGCTGTGGAGGAGCAGCAGCCCGTCAGGCCAGTCCAGAGGGGAGCGCAGGCCGGAGGAGCGTCCCCGCCTGAACTCCTCCATGTCCAGCATGGAGACCAGCAGGGCGGCCTGGAGCTCCACCAGCTGCTCCTTCAGAACCAGGAGGAGGAAGGAGCAGGATGGGCCTGATGGAGGGAGGTGGGGGGAGATACCATTCCTCATCCATGTACTTTAATAAAAGACTCATCTAAGAAGCTCCACATTTTCCCCTCAGGATCGTTTTTGACATAATTCCACCCACAACATTCTTTGGCAGCGAAGGTTTTTTCCCTCCCCGGTTAATTTGACTTCCTTAATAAGTCCAGCCGAATGCTAACCCCGCCCCTAACGCACCGCGATTGGCCGGCAGCACAGGAGAAGCCGTCTAATTGGCTGTCTGGTTCCTGCCCATCGCTGGATGTCTGCAGACTTGTCAGAAGTTCGTTTTCCATGAAGCCTCACAGCTCCACTCAACCTTTCATTCAGAACATCCTCTTTTTGGACTCTTCTGTTTCAGAAGATCAATCACTCAACGGTAGAAAAAGCTTTGTGGGCGTGGCCTCAGTATGTCCAAAACTGCTGCAATTTAGCCTAGTTCTCTCATCCCTCAACAGGTCATGCGTGATGTTGTTACTATAGCAACCGACATGACACCAGAACCTGGTTGTAGCTCCGGATGTTAACAATATTTTCAGTTTGAGTCTAATAGATGTTTATATCACATCTCTACTTTTCTCTTCGTCGCGGTTCCTAACAGCATTTGTGGTTCCCGGAAACGGAGGCAGAGTGAGACCTCTCTGCAGTTTGACTGAAACAGCGTGGTGTGATCTTCCCTACCCTCCCCTACCTGGTGGAGAGACAGACAGTGTGTTTACCGGGCGGGGTGGCGGGATGCATGGCCGACAGCTGGGTCTGCAGTAGGCTGGCCTGGGCGTCCGTCACCCACAGGAACAGCAGCGAGGGGGCGGGGCCTTCCCAGTCCGCCAGCAGAGCGCCGTCCTGCACCACGCCCCCGTCCCAAACACCGTACCCTCGAACCTGGGACGCCACCAGGGTCACGACCTCCTCCTCACCTCCCAACGCCGGAGAGCCTGGGGGAGACAGAGAGGGGGGGGGGGGGGGGGAAGAGAGAGAGAGAGAGAGAATCATGTAAACCAGAAACAAAAAGGAAGCGGTGTATAAGGATGTGGTCTCCATGGAAACAAGAAGTTCAGTTTAACTGGTTTCAGTACAGATCTAACACACATAGATCTACAGTACACAGCTCTCCAGGTCACAGATCTACCATAGATAGATCTACAGTACATAGATCTACCATACATAGATCTACCAGACATAGATCTACACATCACAGATCTACAATAAAGTAAAGAGTAGATGAGAGTAGAAGCGGTTACCTCTCAGAGGAAAGGTGATGCCACATTCAGTGATCTGGACAGAAAGAGAGATTATTAGATCATTGATCCTGTTCAATATATCGTGTGATTCCTTTTGTTCAGCTGAGCTCAACTTTACTTTATTTTATTTTCCTTGAGTACATTTTGTTTTATTGTTATACCAATAAAGCCGTTCTGACTCAGACGGTAATAAACGTTGGTTCTTCCTGGTAAAACTAAACTGGATAAAACACGAGGAGAGAGGATAGAAGGAAGTACTGCAGTAAGGTCAGAGGTGGCACCGATCAGTTCCATCTGTCCACTTCTTACCGTGTCCTGAACCTCCAGACTGATTCACACTGAACCAACATTCATTAACACCAAACCACTTCCTGTGAAACAACTCACATCTCTTTTCTGTTTTTAAGACTTTCTGTTGTTTCTTTCATTTTACTCATTTTCAGGCTGCGTTCACAAACAGCGTGTTCTGGTGGGTTTATTAAACTCTGCAGCGTTTCCTCCTTTAGCTGGTTGGTTTCCAGGTGAGAACAACAACATTCACCAAATAACCGACGAGACGCCTGAAAACGTCTCAGTCCTCTAACAAGAGAACACAAGGCATTATGGGTAGAAGAGAACTGTGGTGGTTCGTTAGGAGAGAGAACGGGATCCAACCAGCTACAGGAAACCACCCCAGAACACAAGGCATTATGGGTAGAAGGAGACTTGGTGCTCATGTTCAGATGTTTCTTCATGTGTTCTTAACTGGTATGAACACCAGAGAAGAGCAGACAAGTCCATCATGGTAGATCAAGTGACAGACTGGAACCAGGTTGGTTTGGACTCTCTAACCTGGTGGGATGACAGGTTACCAAAACTCGACCAATCAACCAGCTGCTGGGGAGTCATGGGACTTCTGGCTGGCTTGTGATTGGTCAGTGAGAACCTGAACCAACCAGATACTAAAACACAACAGAGTCAACTTTCCAACTGGTTCAGAGGAAACCAGCTGGAGGATCGAACCCTGTTTGACAACATCTTCAGGTCAGAGGTTTTACCGAGATGAACTTCCTGTTTTGGTTCATCCAGGTCACTTCCTTCCTCGTGTGTAACCACGGCAACACCTTACCCTACTGCCCTCCTGGTTTATAGTCCTGTAATGTAGCCCTGGCGCTCTGCCACCAGACCCATGCTATGCCTTAATTGCTCGTTAAAGAGGGGGGGGGGGAGAGGGGAGGGGAGAGAGGGGAGGGGGAGGGGGGAGGGGGTTTACAGCCTCCAAATGAGCCTCGGTGGGAAACCGACTCAGCTTGGCTCGTTGCTGCTGCAGGGTGGACCAGCAGGCGGTCCATCCCTGACCTGACCTGACCTGACCTGGCTAACAGCCCCGCCCCACGTGCACGGCTGTGAAGGGTTTTAACGTACACACACACACACACACACACACACACACACACACAAGCACACACACAAGCACAGTGAAATAGTGAAAGGACTTTGGAAAACAGAAGTGTAGTATTAAACTGAACAATCCAGTGTGTGTGTGTGTGTGTGTGTGTGTGTGTGTGTGTGTGTGTGTGTGTGTGTGTGTGTGTGTGTGTGTGTGTTGGTGAGGTTCTGCTGCAGGAGGGCAGTGGAGCTGATTCAGACTCCTGGACTCGAGAGCCAAAAGGTCACCGGTTCGAATCCCTGCATCGTCTGGGACATGAGAAACACCCGCCCCCCCCCCATGCGTCTCCTCATCTGTACCGAACCCCATCAGCCCCTCACCATCACGCTCCCGCTGGCGTTGGCGTGGACCAGGCCGACGTGAAGCGCCGAGAACTCCAGCTCCATGACGGGAGGAGGAGGCGGGTCGGTGAGCCGGGAGCCGGCCCGGTCACCCTGTAGAAAGAAGAAGAAGAAGAAGAAGAAGAAGAAGACGAAGACGAAGACGACAGGGTTAGACTAGAATCGATGAGGAGCAGAACAGGCAGCCAATCAGGAGCCTGGTTGGGCACGCTGCAGAGTGGTTTCATATCAGGAGAATATAGTTAATATCCGTCTTCAGATGGGCTGTTCTGATCGGTCTGATCGGTCTGATCAGTCTGATCGGATAAAACACCCAATTAACGACGGTGAGTTTCTATATATATGATATAATATATAAACTCTTCTTTTTCTCTTTAACAACTCACTAAAAGAGAAATAACTTTCCTGACTTTAAGGTCATTTTAGCTTGAAACGATCTTTTGGCTCATTGATCTGGTCTCCGGTCTGATCTGGTCTCCAGTCTGATCTGGTCTCCGGTCTGATCTGGGGTCAGATTCTCCTTCACTCACTTTATGTTGTTATTGATGTTCAGTATGAGACTCCTTCTTCATCCCTTACTGTGTTCAGAACTAAATCCCCGGTTGACCTCGTCTTTTCAACTAGATGTGTAGAAGAAGACTAGTAGGACTAACAGGACTCCAGGTGACTAGTAACTAACCTACCA
The DNA here is from genome assembly GCA_034670405.1 of Hoplostethus atlanticus. Lineage (NCBI taxonomy): Eukaryota > Metazoa > Chordata > Actinopteri > Trachichthyiformes > Trachichthyidae > Hoplostethus > Hoplostethus atlanticus. Next base: position 434,774 of record JAXDDX010000241.1, read on the forward strand.
GCCACAGGTGAACTAGTTAGTGGCTGGTATCCATCTCCTACCTGGTCTCCAGGTGGTTGGAGATGGGAGGCCTCCACCCTGCTGCTGCCTTCACCGTCTCCTTCATCATCCTCACCCTCCTCTTCCTCGCTCGACAGCACAACTGGAAGACAAACGAGGATTGTGAAGGTCACAGGTTACTTCAGGACTCGGCCCTTCAGCCGGTTTCTGTTCTACTCACTCGGTTCGGAGGGAGTTGGTTTGGTTCTCCTGAGTCTGAGGTGAAGGGCGAGAGACCTAGACGTCCATCTCTCTCTCTCCTTCTGTTCATCCCTGAGGTTCTTGCTTGCGGCGAGCCACGACGTCCTGTTGAGGGTCAGCCTCCTCTCGTCCCTCCTCCTCGGTGAGATGGAGGACATGAGGACGGAGGAGACCGAGGGAGGCGCTGGACGGGTTCTGGACGGGAAGACAAAGTCCTCGTCGGAGGTCCAGTCCGAGGTCCCGGAGGTACCAGAAGGTGGGTTCTTCTTCGACGGGTTCCTCGAGGCCTCAGGAGATCTCTCTCTCTGGAAGAACACAGTGGAGTCATTAGGACGTTGAGGGACGTTGAGGGACGTTGAGGGACGTTGAGGGACGTTGAGGGACGTTTCACTCTATGCTGCTGTTTTTCAGACAAACTGACTCCTGGAGCTTTATTTCACTTTGTCTCACTGGTATTAATCTCAGTATAACTCTCAGATACTTGGCAAAGAGTCACAGAGGAATATTATTATTATTATTATTATTATTATTATTATTATATTATTATTATTATTATTATATTATTATATTATTATTATTATTATATTATATTATTATTATTATTATTATTATATTATTATTATATTATTATTATTATTATATTATTATTATTATATTATTATTATTATTATTGACACTAATAACTACTATAATACTATATATAATATATATATATATATAATAGGCTAAAAACTATAATCATAATACAACAAGAAGAACAAGAAGAAGAATGAGCGTCTCCTCACCTCAGGACTGTCCGGGCTAGTCGTGTTCCTCCTGGACTCGGCTGGTCGCCGTGGTTTCTCTCCTAGGGAGCTGGAACTCGAACTCCCAGCATCCTCAGCTGGCAGGTCTGACAGGGAGTCCACCGACTCCACAGAACTGCTTTTGACTGACAAGACTGAATCTGGAGGAAACATGCATCAAGATCAAGAGTTAGTAGAGAGATTTATCAACAGGATTCCTTTTAACTGATCAGACTCCAGGACTTCACCAGGACCTTTCCAGGACCTCCAGCAGGTTCTCCAGGACCAGTATCCATCCAGTCTCTGTTCTCCGGTGAACATGTGGTGTGAATGTCCAGGTCTTCTTTCTGCTCCAACTATCTCTACCGAAACTATCAGGACATTTCTGATCTGAAGTGGATCAACAAGCAGCCAAGCTGGAACATTCAACATCTTACTGGTTGGAGAAGATCAGCAGCACCTCTACTAACTAGATGACCATGATCTGTCTGCCATGAGCGTAGAAACCCTGTAGAGGTTCTTGAACAGGTTTTGTGTTGATTTGAAGATGTTGGTTGGTGTTCAGTCTGATCGTCACATCATTCAGTACATCAACAAGTATCACAGTCTGAGATGACAGAGGTTCACAACCTGCAGGTCAGTACAGTAATACCTTCTTGTCAAGACCTGGACCTGACTGGATTCTGTAGACCCTCAACTCACCACTGAGCTCAACGTTGCTGCTCCTCTTCTTCTCTGGTGGAGAGAGAGCCTCCTGGGTCCTGTTGGGCTGCAGCAGTCGGTCTGACGCTCTCTTAGGACGCCATCTGGTGGACAGAAGAGGGAGCAGCAGTTTGTGGATGGATCCATATTTAATACTGATACAATCTGATAACCACGAGCACCGACGTGCCCTTGAGCCAGGGACCTGAACCGGCCTGCTGCCATGAAGCTGCTCAGCTTCCAACAGAGTAAGACTGTGGTTGTACTGGGACACTCTCATCTGCACAGCTCCTCTGGCTCCTCTGGCTCCTCTGACTCCTCTGACTCCTCTGACTCCTCTGACTCCTGCCATTCTACCTGCCACATGCCATTCAGGACATCTATACGAGCGTTGAGTTGCTGAAGAGGTAAAAGAGGGTTCAGCAAGACCTCGGCTGCTGCTGAGCATGGAGAGCACGTTGCTCCAGGGATTCAAACCAGCGACTTTAACCTGTACTGTGACATGACGTCGTACATGTATTACTGTAAACCAACTGTACCCATTTGAAACACAGGACGGGGATCCTGCTGGTTTCGGCCCCGGGCGGCGCGTCGGTGTCCCTGAATGTGATTGGTGGTTCCATGTGCTTTTTGCAGGGTGATTGGCTGAATATGGCCCAAGAGTCCTCCCTGGTCTCTGATTGGCTGCTGACATGCCAGTGCCCTCTTTGATTGGGCGGTCGAGCCTGAGCAGGGTCTTCACCACGCCCCTAAACAGAGGCCTCAGAGGCGTCCTGCAGAGAAAACACAAACAGAGTCGGACAGTCGGACAGCTGACAGACAGACATCACTGGTGTTAACCTGGTTAGTGAGGCTGCGTTAACCAACCAGTGTTGTGGAGGTTCAGTGATGTTTATAATCCATGTGTGTAAAAGCTTCATCTAAACCATGGACACACACAGCAGTGGTCTGTGGGGAGTTGATACGAACCCATCTCTCTCCGCTCTGGAGCCGAGTCCAATCCCAGCATGCATCCTGTCAGCTCCGGCTCGGCTGGACTCGTTCCAGTTTTTCTGTTTAGTGAAAAGGGTGATTCAGTGTCTTGCTCAAGGACACTTCAGCAGGGCGGAGGGGGGGGCGTTTGAAGGATGTTTTTTTCCTGTCAGTCCTCATGCGTCACACGCTGCACATTTGAGAAACAAATCGTATTTGCTGTCTGAATGTTTTGCACGTTGTCAGTTTCAAACAGCGTTGAGGGTAAAGAGTTCTGCAGCGTGGACACATGGACGAACCTTTAACAAACACATACAGGGTGCTCCTGTCTGGATCAGCAATGGAGGACCAAAGCCACGTTCAGGTCATGTTGGATTTACCGTAAATACGAGCTACCGACTAGCAAAAAGGTCTTTGGTTCTCAGCCCTCATGATGACCCCCCCCTGGTCTAGATCACACACACACAGATCTGTAATACCACCTTAAAAGATCCAGCCGGCGTCCTGCAGACGAGACAGAGGCGACTGCATCTGCAGGCTGTCAGCGACGCCGTCCGCTGGCTGTTTCCTCTTGGGGATCTTGAACGGAGACGCCATGCTGGGTGAGACAAGGAGACAGCGGGGAACGTTAGCCGGCAGCCATGACAGAGTTTGGTTTCAAAATGAAAATCGACACCAAAAAAAGTGATTTCTACTCTTCAAAATGACAAGCATCAAACCACCGGGGTTTAAAGGCCTCAGCTGACTGGATGCTTCTGAAATGGATCGAACTTGTGGAATGAAACTGGTCATAGTATATTGTAGAAGCCTTTCCAACCCCTGGGCCCTGACAGTCCTACTGAGACGTCCAGGGGTCCAGCGTCTCAGGACACGAGGTCCTTGTGGGATTGAACCTGTGACATTTCCATGACGGGACAGTCTGCCTCCCTGACCACAACTAAGGCGGAAAGCACATGAGACATGACTCATAGATATAACACACCAAGCAGCACCTCCATTTAATACAAGTCAACATTTCGTCTCGTTTGTTATTCCCAGTCTTCCTCCACTGAAACACCGAGTTGCAGGCGCGAGCAGTGTCGACCAATCATACAAGTTAGATTTTATTGAAAAGAAGTCCAACTTGGTGCGTTATTTGTGTGCCGACATGACAACAACACCCTATCGATTCATGAAAGCTCTTAAGTTAAAAGTCTACCAGGTGTGTATGCTAGTCCACGTTCAATTGACATATTTTGACCGGAGTCCGGTCCCGTTCCGGGGGCAAGAGGTTGAACCCTGGAGAGATGCTTCACGCGCAGAAAACCACCGGGGAAACAAACGGGGCCGAACTATTCGGCAGTTCAACATTTAGCTAGTAACCAGACAGTGGTGCGAACAGAACCGAGCCTCTGTGGTAACTTGGAAGAGTACCAACCTGAAGTCAGCTGCTGCCCGCTAAGCTAACAGCTCGCCGGCTAGCCAGTTAGCTACTGGTTCCTCTCGTCAGACACTCATGGAGCCGCCAGTCGGATCACTGGGGAGCATACATGTCCTGTCCGGTCGGTAAAAAAAATAAATATCATCTAAAAATGAGGGGTGGGCTGCTCGGGACTGTCTCGGTCTTGTAGACACTCACAGCGTCGGAGCGAATTCCCGAGATGTGTTTCAAAACACTACCGGTCACGTGACGCCTGGTTTCGAAACACCACGTGACTATGAAACTTTCAGCTGCTATGACTGCGACCACCACCAGATGTCACTGTCGAGTAAAGACGCCGCTGTCCTGCACGCTTACACCACAAAGAGATATGACGCCGACCTTCTGTTTACGTGATGACGTCTAATGCTTCTTCTTTTATGTTTTTTGTCAGCGGTTGGCTACTGGACCAGAAAGCCCCGTCGGGTCCCGCTGCAGCCCCGGAGGCAAGCCGAGCGCGCAGAGGGCACAGACGCTTTGATTCTGTAGTAACTTAAATCTATACTAGAGATGAAGATATAAAGAGATAAAGAGATGAAGAGATGAAGAGATAAAGAGATGAAGAGATGAAGATGTTCTTTCACTTTGAGTCTACAGTTTCATTTCTGAGGAACAAGAGATGGATGATGGTTTATTTTGCTAGTCCAATCTTTCTAGTACATGCTTTACAGGGTGATTGTTTGGTTAAATGATACTTTCTTTATTTTGTATTAGTACTTAAATACCCTCAAAGACCAGAACACTAATGGAACATAACTAAACTTATCACTCTGTTGAAGTCCACAACAAAACGGTGTTTAAGGTCTCCAGACGTCCTTCATAGTGAGACAACCTTCCTGGGCTGTAGAAGTCAAGAGCATATTCCTGTCAAGGCTGTCTGTGTACGATAATAAACCTTGTTCAGTAAGTAACTGACTGATAGAAGTCCAAAACAATTCCAAACCAAGACTGATAAAACATCCGTCAATTTAGTTTAGTTAACAGAAAAGTTACGATCTGCAGAAAGGTGTCCTTCAAATGACGTTCATCGTTCTTTATATCAAACATCAAATGTGTATAGATGACTGCATGGAGTCACAACACCTCCTATCTCCTGCCTCGTCCTGAGAAACCCTCCGAGTCTCAGACTGACAACAGACAACTCAGAGACAATCACATTCCTGAGTACGCCCCCCCTCAGGCGTCACAGGTTTGAGAGCAGCACATCATAACAGACCATGCTGACCTTCATACCCACAAGACAAGCAGTCAATGGAAAACCAATCGCGTGACCCCCCCCCCCCCCCGACCCTATCTGTGGTTTAATGATCTGAATCCATTTTCGGCCAGCAGGATGTTTGGTAGGATACTTTAATGTCTTTATGTCCACTGGCAACCTTGGTCAGATTCTTCAGAAACACAGTCGAGGCCGACATCAGATACTGATGTTGGTTTTAGGTGTATGAGGTGGTGTGAAGGGCGGCAGGCGCTGAAGGGTTAAGCTCCACTAACCTCCACTAACTACTGTGGTGGGACGACAAACCGCCACTCCTCCCTGTCTGCAGCAGCATCCTGTTGGTTTACTTTTAATTATATGGTTGGTTTCTCTATAATTAGAAATAGCAACAGAAATGTATTTTATTTGGATAAGCTTCAGTCTATGTACAGTGATAACCTTGTTAATGTCTGCCAGTTGTTTCTACACCAGTCAACACTGAACTTTGTCAATTCATAATCCAACCAAACAACAAAAAAAACAACGAACAACCAAATAAACATTAACGATATTAACCAGATCCTCGCGTGACTGCTCTTTGTGCCACACCCCACTGTGTTACAAATAAACCCTGTAAGTCCTGAAGGTTTCACAAACCGTCAAGTGTTCAGACAGATCAGCTGGTGTAAAAGACCATTAAGCCAGATAGGAAGGAATTTTCGGCAGTCACTTGATTTTCGGCGCAACACCAGTTTGTCAGTACTTCCTGGCTCAGCCATTACCAGGTGAACAGAGTTGGGAAGAGTTAAAGTGGAAGATGACTCAGCAGAGAGACCGGGAGAGACAGGCGTCAGTCATGGGGTGAGTCATGATATTTCAATCAAAGAGACTTTTCAACGCAACTTCGTTTTATAAGGATGAAAACTTCATGGTATCATGGTTTGATTTAACTTTGTCTGGAGGAGGAAATCAGCCAGCCACTGAAGCAGCATGTTAAAGAAATATCACAAGAAACCTTTTCAAGTCATCAGCGTCAAATCCACCATAGTAATTGGGACATTCCAGAATTGGAGGACATTTTCTGTCCCACCCATGAAATTTAAAATAATCCATGCACAAAACACTAACACATGCACTTGTTTTGTAAATATAGTTGTAGGAAAATGTGTTCCAAAATATTATTCAAAATACCAAATAGCTCTCAAGCACCCCTTAAAATGGCATTTTTCTCTTGTCCCACCTCCTTGATGACAAACTTGCATGTCAAATATAACCGTTAAAATAAGTTTTAAATCTACTTTTTTTGTATGATTTTGTTGATATGTGTCTCTTGTAATTGTTAAAACAATTAGTTTAATCATCAACATATTTTAAATAATAGTAATTATGCACTTAAGTTGTGTCCCACAACATGCGCGCAACCCTGTTACCGAAACCTATTTAGCATGGCAGAAGAAGAAGAAAAACAGTGAGTCACATGACACAGAGAAAATGACATCATCAAACTATATGCTAACACCATGGGTAGACCAAAGTCCTCTCTTCTATTTTTCATATTTTTCCAATCTTTTCAGCCTTGACTGAGTGTGTCACTCTAACCAATGCAACCCTGTTAGTCATATTATCAGAATAAGACAAATGAGTTCAAAGTTTTCTTTCTTTCTTTATATAACTAAGTCTGTCCTTGAAGTTAACAGTAACATTACATTCCACAGCTAGCATCTATTCCTGAGAAAAGGCTAACATTAGCATTGATTTGCAACCCTGTTACTTGCAACCCTGTTTTCATTTTTATTAAAATAATCTTAAATGATTTTCTAAGCTCATGAGAGTTTGACCTATTGTCCTTTTAATAGTTTGAGTGATTTTATGCATAATGTATTTTAGCAAATATTTGAAAATCAATACTGAAATTAGTAAAAAAAAAGCGTGACTATTGAAAAGTTGGGCAAGCCTAGATTTCAAAAGTTGCTTAAATTAATATAAGTCGAGTCTTATCTGAAATTAAATGATTATTCAATGTGAATGTGACTTTCTTTACTTAATGGTAAAGGATTTATTAAACAACATTTTTTAAAATATACTTTTTCAGGTTCCTGAGTATTCGTAACAGGGTTGCGCTAAGCATAGCGCACAACAAATAAAACATCTCATAAAAAGTGTACCTTTGATGCTTGAGCTGGACGAATCAAATTATTTGATGGTTTATTATATGTTTTTCTTAAATACATGACAGAGAACGATAAAATAAAGGGTCGATTTTTCAAAAGTTTTGATGCCTAAATTGTCCTCCAATTCTGGAATGACCCAATTCTCATCATAGTAATCCTCATTATAGTAATTCTCATCATAGTAATTTTCATCATAGTAATTCTCATCATATGTCATTTGCCACAATCACCCTACAAACCACGCCCCATACAAGACACGCCCACTTGTACACTACGGTGGCTGAGGAAGACAAAAGACCACAGCAGATTAAAAATAAATTGAAAATGTTACTAAATTAGGTAATTTTAGCAACTATTAAGCAAAGAAATCAGGATAACCTAGTCTATGCAGTTGAGCCACAACAATATATGACTTTCAGCAAATAATAATAAGCCCAATTAAGACTATGACTTCTGTTTTTATAATGCGCTCTGAAAAAGCAATAAGCGTCTGGTGGGTAAGGGGCGTAAGCATAGTCTTAATTATATATATATATATATATGTATACTATAATAAAGAAAAGCATTATAAAAACGGGAATAACTGGTTATATGTTAATGTATGATTGATTTAACTTCATCCCATAATGGAGATTGTCTCTGTTCCCTTTTTCATTATGGCCTATATTAAAATATGATATGTATTAAAATAATCAAGAACAATAGTAAAACTATTAGTAGGTTGAAAAACATTAATATGTGGTGATATGATGCAGATATTGTGTATATACTATGTATTTCTATGAGATTGCACATGCAGATGCCCAGATTTTTCCGCCCGAGTGGCCGGTGTGAATGGCAGCATAGAGTGGGTAGTGAGAGAAACAGGGGAGGAAATAGAAAAGAGGAGGTAGTAATGACCAGACTAAGAATAGGACACAGTAACTTGAACGGGACTCTCCACATTATAGGGAACCATCCAACTGGACTGTGTGAATGATGTCAGGAACCAGAAACAGTAGAACAGTAGAACATGTACTTGGTAACTTGATGGAGGGAATGGAAAGATCAGGGCTAACAGAGCAGGTTGAAAGGGCATATGGAGTGTGGTGGAAGTGGACAAGGCAGGAAGTGTCTGGTCAGGACTAATAGGGAGAACAAACCGGACACTGCAGGACTTAACTAACACCAGAAGATGGCAGCAATGCAACACCAAGGATGCAAGCTGCTGTTAAACCGTAAAGAAGAAGAATAAGAAGACCCCCGTGACCCCCGTAACCGCCGTAACGTCCCCGTACCCACCGGACGTGTTCGGTCTCCAGCACACAGATACTAAGAAGAACCACGAGCATCTAGAACAGACCGAACAGACCGAGCCGGTAAAAGAGGCAATGGACGCTTGGACAAGGTCGGTGGTGAACCGTGGTAACAGGTGCACAGAGGAGCTAGCATGATAGCTAGCTTGGTTAGCTTCCTGAAACGATAACGGTAGTGTAAACAAACCCAGGGTTAGTCTGCTTCAATACCGAATTTCAACCCGTAAATGTCACGTAGACTCACGGTACGATGTTTATTTCGGACATATTAAAAGACAAAATATATTTATATACAAGGGGTGCTGTTGACTGGAGTGGCCAGGTGGATTTTCTCCCAGGCCTTTCTGTTTGGAGTTTGAATGTCCTCTTCCACAATACGGACCCCAATTGAAAAAACATCAAACAAAGAAGATCACCATCTCCTGTCCCCGACCACGACGTGGACCAACACCTGGAGCCCCCGGGCGCCACACAGGGCTGCCCACTGCTCCTAAACCAGGGTCACAATGTCCCGCAGCCACCTGCATGCGTATTAAACTCTTCTATAATAACTCATATTAACTAACTTCTATAATAATAACTAACTAACTTCTATAATAATAACTAACTAACTTCTATAATAATAAATAACTAACTTCTATAATAACTAACTTCTATAATAATAACTAACTAACTTCTATAATAACTAACTTCTATAATAACTAACTTCTATAATAATAACTAACTAACTTCTATAATAATAAATAACTAACTTCTATAATAACTAACTTCTATAATAATAACTAACTAACTTCTATAATAATAAATAACTAACTTCTATAATAACTAACTTCTATAATAACTAACTTCTATAATAATAACTCATAATAACTAACTTTTATAATAATAACTAACTAACTTCTATAATAATAAATAATAACTAACTTCTATAATAACTAACTTCTATAATAATAACTCACAATAACTAACTTTTATAATAACTCACTTCTATAATAATAAATAATAACTAACTTCTATAATAATAACTCATAATAACTAACTTATAATAACTAACTTTTATAATAACTAACTTCTATAATAATAAATAATAATTAACTTCTATAATAACTAACTCATAATAACTTCTATAATAATAAAAAATAACTAACTTATATATTAATAACTAACTCATAATAACTAACTTAATCAATAATAATAACTTCTATAATAACAGCTCCACTTTACTCTCATGTGAACTTGGAAGCATTTTTTTCGGTTTCGCTGCTCATGCAGGTACTCTGGTCCTGTTCATACCTGCATTAACATGTGTCTTGGTGGTCCGATCTCAAGTCAACACCGCCCAGACCACATTCGGAGGTGGTCTGGGTCTCATATGGCCACATTCTTTTAGCAGTGTGTACCGAATGTGTCCTGGGCCACATTGAAGGACCTCCAATCAACTGACGTCCTCTGTGTAAGGCAGGGCTGAGATCTCGGGGTGAGATCAAATTAATGATTGGTAATTGATCTGTTATCAGGCTAACTAGCTGTACGTGTTTATTTGCATATAGAGCGGGGAACTCGAGTCGCATGTGGAGACTCATTCTACTGCCAGGTGTGAACAGACATACTTAGAGGTGTTGACTCGAGATCGCATCATCCAAGACCCATGTTAATACCAGGTCTAAACAGGGCCTGAGATTTAATCCACCAAGCAGCAGCTTCCTTAAACCAGATGTCAATCTTTAAACTGAACCTGCAGGAGAACCTGTTGCTGTTGCTGCTTGGTGGGTCAGGTGCATGCTGGGTGCTGATGCATCAGAGTTTGATGGAAGGTGAACGATTGATTAACCTGCTGTGTCGATCTACAGGTTAATCATCCCCTGGATCCTGGTTTCCTTGGTGACGACAGGTAAGATGATCAATGAGAAGGAAACATCTCAACACATGATGCTCCAGGTCCTGATGTTCTCAACCCACAAACTGTCTGGATTTGTTCAATAATGAAGGAACTTCTGGTCTTGTAGTTTCTTGTCGGGACAGAGTCCAGGCTTTCATAGCTCAGGACGTCCTGCTACCCTGCACCTACAGCCAGACAGACAAGCTACCGCGGGAGGTCAGCGCCTTCTGGCGGGCCGTAGATGGCGTCAACGTCTACGACATTGTCCGCAACGTCCCCGACCTTTCTAGTCAAGACCCGCGCTTCAGGAACCGGATCAGCAGCTTCTCCCAGCAGTACATCAAGGGCAACTTCTCCGTTGTCCTGAGGAATGTCCGGCTGACAGACAGCGGCCTCTACGACTGCTTCGTATCGGGGGTCAACTTCCAGAACCAAGTGGATCTCAGAGTCACAGGTTTGTAGCGTTGACAAGCAGACAGTTGACGGTTTGAATCCCCGGACCGGCTGGGAGAAACACAAACTGTCGCTCAGCGTGTTAATCCAGACCTCTTCATGTTGCAGGTGAACCCATGGAGCCCAAGAGGACACCGGTACCGCCTACTGTCCCGGCAGTACGAGGCGGTAGCGCCGCTGTCCGGTCCACCAGCCTCAGTCTGCTGCTGTGTCTCCTCCTGTGTTGAAGCTAGACAGATTAGTGTTTATTTATCTATTTATTTATTGATTCACTGCTGTTGGATAAGAAGCTTTCTACGTTTTATTTTAGTTTTAGTCTCAACTGGAGCTGAAACATCCAGTGGCGTTTCCCGTTTCAGAAATAATAATAATAATAATAATAATCACATTGCTGGAGAATCTCGCTTCAATTAAAAGTAAAGCTGCATGAACCCTAACCCGAGGTGGCAGTGACTCAACGAAGGGGGAGGGGCCAGTCTTCTCTGTCTCCGCCCACTTCATCAACTAGACTAATAAGGTGCTTGTAGTTTTACAGCTTTAAACTTTGTTTGGCCTGGTAGGTTAGATAGGTTGAGAGTACCTGGGAGTTCCTCCAGTCCTGGAAAAAATGGAAAAAGTCCAAAAAGAAGAAAATTCTAAAATTGCTTCCCAAACCTGGAAAAGAAAAAATATGTCTAGAATATTTTGGAAATGTTATGGAGTCATTTTTTACAACTGGCCGAGTGTGTAGTGTCAAACTAGATCTACTCACCTTCAAAGGAACTAGAACCCAAATAACAAACGTCTAAAGTCCCAACGGAAAGTTGTAACTAAAATACAAGAGGCGGGACCGTCCAATCAGCTGTCAGAAGAATAAGACTGACTGACGACAGTCATGGATGAAGTCATGGAGGTTTAAGAGCAAAATGTGAATCAATCTTGCAAAAGAAAAGAGGAACAGTTGTATTGTATTGAGTGAAGCAAAGTAAAGCTGCTGAGTTCAACCTGTCCTCTGCCTGCTCGTCTTTTCATCACCTGTGTGGCGTGGTACAAAACACATCTTGTACTAGTATTTCATTGATTCAAGTGTACATTTAATCTGCTGTTATATTTCTGTTCTACTCACATGTATCAATGTGAATCAAAGCATCCGACTCTCAGTCTCAGGGTTGCGGGTTCGATCCCCGCATGGTGTCGACGATCACCTTTATGTGGCGCAGTGCTTGCACTGCTGCCTCACAGCAAGAAGGTCCTGGGTTCGATTCCCGCCTGGGGTGCTGTTGACTCTGGGGTGCCCAGTTGGGTTATCTCCCAGGTAGATTATCTCCTCCCAGGTAGGTTATCTCCCAGGTGGGTTATCTCCCAGGTGGGTTATCTCCTGGGCCTTTCTGTGTGGAGTTTGCATGTTCTCCCCGTGCTCACATGGGTCTCCTCCTATAAAGAACCCATCTAAAAACATGCAACATCCTGTCCTGTCCTTGACCAAGATGAGGACTCACACCTGGAGTTGGTCCCCGGGCACCGCCCACTGCTCCCTGGCTGTCCCTGGAGGAAGGTCGGCGGGGAAAAAGCAGAGACCTCATTCAACTCGGACACCTTACCCTGCATGTGTGTGTGTGTTGTGTTTGGCGGCCACTTCCCCCCCCCTGCATGTGTTGTGTGTGTTGGTGCATGTTTGTGCATGCACCACCGAATTGCAAATAAAGTCTAATCTTAATCTTAAAGATTTGACTGATCCAGATTCAGTCTTTAACCAGACTCTCTCTATCGCCCCCTGCTGGACAAATCATGTCACAACACGTTGGGCTGAAGGACCAGATGAAAACCTGTAGAAGACACTTTGTTAGTTCTGTTAGGAATTATTTCTTGGTCGTGGTGATGAACGTAAGAAGAAAGCAACAACAAACTACGTCTCAGGATTCTATGAGTATTTAATACAGTTCAGCGCTGAAAGGGAGAAATATCCGGCAGCATCTCTGCCTACGAGGATAATCTAAAGAACACCAAGCAGATACAGTTCCTTTATACAGACATCCATGTGATGTTTCACATAGACCCTTTCATCCCCCTCAGCCTCTGTCTGTTGTCCCTATGTTAATTGAGTAGAGTGGAAGTAGTTCTGTCTCACCTTCCTCTAGACCTGTGAACACCATGTCTCCTGTGCTAATTTCCAATTGATTAAAGGCAACCAACAGGCCTGTATCGTATTGTACAAGAGGCCTCCAGACGGCCTTAGTGTATTGTATTTTAGTGTCTTGCCGAGACAAGACAATCTTGCCTCGGCCAAATATACAATTCCCAACAGTTCAATCCACTAAAGAGACCACGAAGAAGAACTGGAAGATACTACTACTATTACTACTAGTACTACTAGTATTAATACTACTACTAGTATTACTACTACTACTACTACTAATATTATTACTACTAATACTACTACTGCTACTATCACTACTAGTACTGCTACTACTACTGCCTGTTGATCAGTTCTCCCATCAATAATAAAAAAAAATTAAAAAAAAAAAAAAAGCACGGCACTGCTGCCTCACAGCAAGTAGGTCCTGGGTTCAATTCCCGCCTGGGGCGCTGTTGACTCTGGGGTGCCCAGGTGGGTTATCTCCTGGGCCTTTCTGTGTGGAGTTTGCATGTTCTCCCCAGTGCTCACATGGGTCTCCTCCTGTAAAGAACCCCATCTAAAAACATGCAATATCCTGTCCTGTCCTTGACCAAGATGAGGACGTACACCTGGAATTGGTCCCCGGGCGCCGCCCACTGCTCCCTGGCTGTCCCTGGAGGAAGGTCGGCCGGGATGGGAAAAAGCAGAGAATTCATTCAATTCGGACACTCTACCCTGCGTGTGTGTGTGTTGTGTTCGGCGGCCACTTCCCCCCCCTGCATGTGTTGTGTGTGTTGGTGCATGTTTGTGCATGCACCACCGAGTTGCAAATAAAGTCTAATCTCTAATCTCTAATAATATGTAATATCAGACTAATAAAGCCTGATCTCAGATCAGTCTGACAGTGAACGATGTATTTCTGTGTAAAAACATCAGAACTGAGAACGTCGGCAGGTTTCTGTCTTCCTAGAATACCGCCTGTCCTTGAACGCAATCCAGGAACTGTGGTTAGTTGGTTTCACTTCCTGTTCCTCTGAAGTCTCTGAAGACTCTTCGCTGGTGTTCATGGTCACTTCACGCAGCATGTTCACTGAAGCAGACGTCGGTTCTTCAGGCCGGTAGTGGGTTGCCAGGTTGGGTGCCAGGTCCTCTCTCTGGCTCTGCTGTAGCACCACACCTCACCTAGACCATGATGCTGTGGTGGCTGATCCTCCCTGTTGCTCTGGTCCGTGGAGCCGAGGAGCTGACTGAGGTTCAGGTGGAGCTGGGCCACAACGCCACCCTGAACTGCTCTCTGGACATCGGCAACGTCTACTGGTACATGCAGCTCCACGGCCAGCTCCCCGTGGCCATCCTACGCACGTTCAACAGCAACAGCGACGGCACCTTCTACTACAATGAAAGCTTTAAAACCAAATACCAAGGCCTGGAAAGACAGAGGATGATGATCAAGAATGTCACCACAGATGATTGCAGGTTTTACTACTGTGCCAAGCTGAACAATACCCTCTTCTTCAGGAACGCCTTCCACCTCAACTGCGGTAAGGAGCTTTAAATCCTCTCTTCTGTTTAAACCTGGAAAGTCAGTTCTCCAAGTATTTCTTCATGGATTGGAAGTAAGATTCTGTTTGGGGAATAGAAAGAAAATCCTCTTCATGTTGCAGTTTATCACAACTGTACATTTCAAGTATTTTCTGTTATTATAAGGAGCTCTATGATGCAAGCTTTGTGGTTTTCTACTCATCTATGTGACTCACAGTGAGGTTAACAGTAGAATCAGCTTCAGTTCCACAGTAACAGTAAGGAGGTCAAAGGTCAGATGTCCCACCCTGACAAAAAAACAAACATAAAATATCCTTTATGGTTTTTCATTAGAGCTCGACCTCCCGACTGTACGTTCACATTATCACGATTTTATAATAGTTATAATAGACAGTTATAATAGTTGTTAGCATCACGCTAATCACGCTAAACCGCCAGATAGCTAGCTAACCTCGGTTCCCTTTTCCCAGACAGTTAGCATGTCGCTAGCAACAACCGAAATAAGTCAATGATGAAAATTCACAGAGGTGTTAGTTGGAACCAAACGTAGCCTAGCTAGTCAGAGCTCAGGGTGCTGTGACCTCTGAGCCTTGAGACAGTCATAGTGATTTAGTGAATTAAGGTGTTCAGGTAGCTGATAACTTTAATTCTTCCCTTTTGGTTTTATAGATGATCGATTCCCCGAGTCTGAACAACAACAACAAGCAAAGTTTTGGCAAAGTGGCGCCGTGGTGTTCAGCTCGATCGCCCTCAATGGCATTCTTCTTACAGCGATAACAGGTGAATGTGTGACTGTATGTTGTGGTGGTCCTCCTGATGCTGCAGTATTCCTCTCAACACCACAGAGCACAACCTGCATGAGAAAGGTTTCAGCTTGGCTGCTTGTTGATCCACTTCAGATCAGAAATGTCCTGACAGTATCGGGACATATCCAACAGAGAACAGAGACTCTGATGGATACTGGTACTGGAGACGGTGCTGCAGGTCCTGGAATATTACTGGAACAGTCCTGGTATAGTCCTATAATAGTCCTGGAACAGTCCTGGTATAGTCTAGTCCTGGAATAGTCCTGGAACAGTCCTGGAACAGTCCTGGCATAGTCCTGGAACAGTCCTGGAACAGTCCTGGAACAGTCCTGGTATAGTCTAGTCCTGGAACAGTCCTGGTATAGTCCTGGAACAGTCCTGGTATAGTCTAGTCCTGGAATAGTCCTGGAACAGTCCTGGTATAGTCTAGTCCTGGAATAGTCCTGGAACAGTCCTGGAACAGTCCTGGAACAGTCCTGGTATAGTCTAGTCCTGGAACAGTCCTGGAACAGTCCTGGTATAGTCTAGTCCTGGAATAGTCCTGGAACAGTCCTGGAATAGTCCTGGAACAGTCCTGGTATAGTCCTGGAACAGTCCTGGAATAGTCCTGGAACAGTCCTGGTATAGTCCTGAAACTTGATTAGTAAATTGGAGGAACTCTGGGATTCATTCAGTAGCTTTTGTGTTTCAGCTCTGTGCCTGAAGAGGAGAGGTCACCTTCAGCCAGAGGATGACCCTTCACCTCTGACCCCCGAGTCACCTGAGCCCCTGAACACACCAGAGGTCAGTAGGAGGTCTGGTAGTCAGTAGCTACTACTACTATGACATCATGATAATAATAACACCTCCTCTGTGTTTCAGTATGAGGAGATCCAGCTCCGCCCCCCCCTGCCTGCTGGTCCTGGTCCAGACTGTATTTACTACAAAGCTCAGCTCCCGAACCCACAGCCCCCCCACCCTGACGCCCCACGCTGAGGAAACCCCGCCTCTTCTGCCAGCTTGGGATGATTGACACCTGTATATTACAGACAGACAGGCAGACAGACAGATGAGGTGTGGGGTGGAGAAACCGCACCTGACGAGGCGTTCCATTGCTTTTGTCCCAGTAGGAAGTCTGAGTTTCTGCAGCACAACTCATGGTTTTGTGTTTTTCATCCAAATGCATTGTGGAAGGAGGATGTGTGTTACAGCCTTTCATTAAATTGGGTATTCTTACTTTTATTCTTGTTTTACTTTTATTGTTTATTCTTTAAATGTTATTATTTGTATCCCTTCTTGTTGTTGCCTTTATTGATTTTATATAAACATCTAATGTATGAAATGTGCTGTATAAATAAAGTTTATTATTATATGATTACATGCTGCTCTGTGGTTTCATGGAAGGATGGATGGGGGGGGGCAGTTGATGGAGTCGATGATTTTCAACTACTTTCGAGACGTTGTGTTTACCAGCAGGACAGCGAGCAAGCGAACATTACATGTCATCAAAGCTGCAACCACTCGCCTTCATGTGGTTCATGTTTTAGTTGCTCTGTTGAAGTTTATCTATGTTAGGGTTAGGGTTAGACCAAAATCAGGTTGCTGCATGAGACCATTGCAAAATATCTGACAGGCAACCAAGTTGGGCAACATTCCCAGCAACAGACAATAAAGGGAGACACAGGGTCAACACTTTTCAAGCTGCAGACATGGAGGACGGTGGCTGAACAACCACATTCACCACATCGTTTCCTCACAGGATAAATGGGATCGATGCTCTTCCATGTTGCTGGTGTTGCTGCGCAGCTGCTTCAGTTGAGCAACACCAGCAACATGGAAGAGCATCGACCTGAGGTGAAGCAAGATGTCTTCCTCGTGGTGGGAGGATCTGCTCTGCAGGACGTGGTTTGTGTTGTGTCATTCTGCATCAGTCCGACCAGCTGATCCTGGTCTGGATGATGTGGGGAAGTTCTGTGTATTTAAGACTGAATTTCCTCAGCTTCCTCAGCTTCCTCATCCTTCAAGTGTTTGTAGTTGAAATCATAACCCATCAATATGTGTCAGGTCTCTAACATTAAAGAATGAGAGTGAGTGATTTGTCTTGGATTTGACCCTGTGGACGGTTGATGCGTTCAGAGATCTGCTTCCTGTTTCACCTCAACCGCAACCACATCCTGCATGACACCCAGAGAGTTAACTGAGCTCATGTTAGTATTTGTTTTTTAAAATGTTCCTCCCAGTTCAATAACCACATCCTGAACCAGACTGATCGGGTGAATCAGGTGAAGCTCCGATCCCTCATTGATCTGACTTTAAATCCACTTGAGTGACGAACGAGAGGAGAAGCTGAGTCTTGATCTGATGAGATGCTTTATCAACCCGCCTCCTCAGACCGGGTACCCAGGAGCCATGGAGGCTCTGCAGGTTGATTTCACTGACTAGCTCCTCCTCTCTGGTTGGAGGAGGTGATGAAGCTGTTGGTCCTCTGTTCTCCAGCAGGATGTCGTGGAGCCTCTTCCTCCTCATCCTCTTCTTCAACAGCAGCGGAGCAGTCGCTAACTTCCTCTGCTCCATTTTGACTTTCAACAGCGTTAGCCCCTTGGTTACTTCAGGTTAGCTGGCTAACGCTAAATAGATAGCGTGTGCTAGATGTTGTCATAGCAACTAGAATGATGTCACACTCCTCTTGCTCTCTGTGAGCAGCAGAAGAAAAACTCTCCAACCACCATTAGAAAGGTGTCCGATAACGTTAAGTAATGTTAGTACGTGGTCGAGCTGCAGTATCTCAACTTCCTTAAAATACTGAGTGGATTCAGTCTCGTCAGAAGATGCTATTTAATTTCCAGTAGTTTGTTGTGTATTTGAAACCCTGACTAGAGATTGGCTGAAACCACATCCTCTTTAAAATGACCTCATGATGGAAACAAGTGGGTGAAATGTCAGAGGAGGAACGTTGGTTTGGAAGATCATCGCGTTGGTGTGTTCATGTTCCTGGTAGAGTTGGTTTAGTTGGTTTGGTATTTCCAGCGTCTCTCCAGTGTCCCAATAACCAAACGCCACCGAGGCCCAGAACAACTCACCGGCCTCGCAAACCACAAAAAAACGAATTCACTTTACATAGAAATATGTCACCCTGTTTTCCCACCCTTGAGCAGCTCAAGGACAAATGAAGGTAGTTGAATGTAGTTAGTTCAACTGAATGAATTTGAAGACTATTTGTGCATTCAGGTTCCGGTGGGAAAGTCCGACACCGGGCGTCGTTTAAAGAGCTGATTTGACAAACTTTAAACAAGTTCGTTATGACAGACAGGCAGACAGACAGGCAGGCAGGCAGATAGACAGAGAGACAGACAGACAGGCAGGCTGGCAGGTAGACAGACAGACGGACAGACAGGCAGGCAGGCAGATAGACAGACAGGCAGACAGACAGACAGGCAGATAGACAGACAGACAGGCAGACAGACAGGCAGACAGGCAGACAGACAGACAGACAGGCAGATAGACAGACAGACAGACAATGAAAGTGAAAATGAATGCGTCACGTCGGGTTGTGAAATCTGTCTCAAGGGCTGGACAGACGGACGGACTGTCATATGACCAGGATACACTCATCCCTCTGACACACACACACACACACACAAACACACACACAGCTCTTGATCAGCGGTGTAGTGGAAGTAAAAGAGAGTGTGACCTCTGACCTCCAATCAGTGATCATTATGAGGTAAAAATCAATTAGGCTTTCAGAAAAGGATCAATTGATGATCTTCTTCCCTGAAAGACGTCGTGCCCCTGAACGCATCAGTCTGACACAACTGAAGAACTCTGAAACAGAAGTAGATGAAGTTTAATGGGTTTCCTCCAGTGATCAACCTTCATCTGCTGGAGTCAGGTAGGTCTCTCCTGGGACAAACCCTCTGGAGACAGGAAGTGATGCGTTTTACGCTTCCTGTTTGAATTTCCTGCTGGTACTGAAACAAAATGAATGAATTAGTTTGAGGAACATGATGTGATGATGAAAATAAATACGATTTTCACACAAGTTATCTGATTTATCATTATCATTATTATTACTGATTATTCTTTTATTTTATTTTGAATATTATTTTATCACTGTTCTTGGTTGTTTTTCCATACTTTGTCTAGTTCTTATTTTATTTATTTGTGTTGCTTTTACTGTCTCATGGACTTTTATTGTTTTATTGTGTGTAAAACAATGTTTTTAGAAAAGTGCTATACGACTAAACGTTCAACCTCCTGCAGTACTGAGTCAATCCTCTTGGAGGCGCTCTGGTGTAAAAAAAACTGAAGTCAACCAGGTTTCTGTCTGGTTCAGTGTGTGTGTGTGTGTGTGTGTGTGTGTGTGTGTGTGTGTGTGTGTGATGCTTTTCAGCGATTGTGATTGTGCCACTTTAACTCTCTTGGACGTCGACGTCGACCCTGACGTCCTCCCTGAGCATCGGGAGGCCACACCCCCTCTCGTAGGAACAGAGCCTTGTGTTACTATCAGCAGCCTTTCCTCCTCTGCTGCCTCCTGTGGGGGCCTCAAGGGTCCATGGTAGGGACGATATGACTTACGAGGTTTAGGGTCTTTTGGTAGATTCAGCCTGTAGGTGATCCACCAAGCAGCTTCCCAACTTTTAGAAGTGGTTCCCATTGCTCGCCACCGCCAACCACGGGGTGTTTTGGTTGAAGAAGCTTGTGGGAATAACAGTTGAAATCTTATTGAAGTAAGTCCTGCTGGTATGTTGGATGGATGCTGGTTTGATGACTTGGGGCGTCCTGGGGCGTCCTGGGGCTAAGGCACAGACCACATAACCATGACGTCCTGGGTTCAGATCCGAATCCTCTCTCACCTGATCTTTCCTCTCTCTCTACTGACTGTCACATAAAGGCAAAATTTAATCCAACCACTGATACTATTCTATTGTTTTGTTTTTATTGTTTCTATTCTATTTTCATGTTAATATCCAGTTTATTCTACCTTGCTGTCACTATTCTGTTGCTGCAGTGACCCAGTTTCCCCAAGGGGATCAAGTTTCAGCTTAATTTAAGGCCTTTATTGTGAAAGTCCGCCCGGAATTATTCTGGGTAGTTTGACATTAGCGAGAGGTAGAGGGACCTAGACCGAAAGAGAGCGAGAGAGAGAGAGAGCGAGAGAGAGAGAGAGAGAGAGAGAGAGAGAGAGAGGGAGAGAGGGAGAGAGAGAGAGAGAGAGAGAGAGAGAGGTTGTGTTGGAACGGAACGGAACGGGGATAAAACGGAAAGAAGAAAAGAGAAAGCGCCGGGTGGGAAGAGGAGGAAGAGGAGGAGGAGGAGGAGGAAAAAGACAGAAATAATAACGGCAGACAGACGACGGGACCGGAAAGATATGTGGAATATTCCCCGACCTGTCCGCGCGCCACCCGGAGGAATATTTCCCTTCCTGGAGGAATATTTCTAGGAATCTTGTCGGAGGAAATTTTGGATTTTATTCTGTTTTCCTTCTGGGACTTTTGGGGATAAAAACGCACTGAGAGTTGAGCCGGACGACGTGCTTTTAACCAGGGTGTGTGTGTGTGTGTGTGTGTGTGCTGTGCTGTGCGCGTGCGTGCGCGTGTGTGTTAATTCAGAGTTCTACATTATGTTACAGCCTATTTATTATTAATAGACATTCATTCTTTCATTGGCTTTAGAAAGCAGAGAGTTGAGCCCCGGACGCCTTGTTTTTGACGTGCGTGCGCGTGTGTGTGAGGGTGAGTGTGTGTGTGTGTGTGTGTGCGTGTGCTCAACATGGCGCAACGAGGCTCTCATACCAGACAGCCAGGACTAAAATAATAGTTTGTTCTTTTTGCGGACGGAGTGTGTGTTTATCTCGGTGTGCGTGTGTGTGTGTGCGCGTGTCCGTGCGTCCGTCCTGCGTCCAATATCTCCCCCAGGGAGATCAGTGGGGATGGATTTACTCTGACATGACAGGAGACTTGACCGACTGGATCTGAAAACCCGTCAACTGGATTTGATTCTGCAGAAGAAGAGAAAGGTGAGTTTTATTATTTCACAACGCAGAAATCACTGGAATATCCTGAAATATTCCCCGAATATTTCCAGAATATTCCTAGAATATTCCTATAGGTTGGTTTATAGTGACTTTACAGTACTTTATGGTGTTTTCATCTGCTATGGTATCAGTACTGTACTACACTACAGTATTCCTATAGGGACTTGTAGTGTCTGTGGTATTCAGTAGTGAGTTTACTACTGTATATACTATGTACTATAGGGTATTATAGTACAAATATCACAGCAATACTACAAACTATATATACCTTAGATGTTTTATATGATTACTAAAGCTTTTTAACTTGTTCATTCTTTTCTCCTCTCTATTTTGGAGCCTGACCCCTGACCCCTGACCTCTGACCTCCAGTCCGCCCTGTCATCATCAAGTTCCAGCAGGAAGACCAGACGTCGACAGACATTCCCTCCAGGTAAACATTGTGTTTTTATGTTGACATGATATTTCACTTCCTGCTGCTGGTCTGACAGCAGACAGACACAACTGAGAACTACAGTAATCCTGTAGTACATTTTAGAAGGATACTACACAAATATCACCACAAAACTACAAACTATATATAAGGAGTGTTATGGGAGTATTACTGTGATAAAGTACTGAGCAGCTCAGTAGATACATAGAGAACTAAAGGGGACCGGGGGTGGATCCTTGGGGAACGCCACAGGAAAACTACAGAGCCTTCCACTCAATGCATGCTGGGATATCAATGAATGAATGACTCTTCCATGAATGTTTTCTTTCCGCTCTCTTTTTCTCTGTCTCTCTATCCTTTTTCTCTCTCTCCTTCCATCTCTCCTTGTTTTTCCTTCTCTCTCTCTCGCTCCCTCTCTCCCTCTCTCCCCCTCTCTCTCTCTCTCTCTCTCTCCCTCTCTTTCCCATTATAAAGGAAACTCGTAAAGAGTTCAGTGTATTATAACCTGGTACCATATAACAGTGGGAAAGAAAGGTGGGGTCCAGGGGCCTCCAGGTCCGGGGGCCTCTGGGGGCCTCTGGGGGCCTCTGGGGGCCCTTGAGGGGGATTCCAGGGGCCTCCAGGTCCGGGGGCCTCCAGGTCCGGGGGCCTCTGGGGGCCTCCGGGGGCCCTTGAGGGGGATTCCAGGGGATTCCCAGTAAAACGAGGACTAGAATGAGAGAATGATACAGGAATGATGAAAGATAATCCGCCTCACCCTGGGGGTTTAATGGGATGTGATCCTCTAGTCTCAGGGGTCAGGGGTCAGAGGTCAGGGGTCAGAGTCTGGAGCTGGTAGTGTTCAGTGTCTTGCTCAAGGACCCTTCAGCAGGGTGGCGGTTTGGTCCTCTGATTGGACGGTCTGTCTCCCCACCAGGCAGATGTTTCCTCGTTGTGGCCCGGTGGCCCAGCGGTCCCAGACCTTGTAACCACAACGTCCCGGGTTCGACTCCTCCCTGTCTAATAGAAGCACGTTCTGTTCCATTGCTTTTCATTCAGTCCGTCCCATCCCGGTCTGTTCTGTTCCGGTCTGTTCCGGTCCGTCCCGGTCTGTCCCGTCCCGGTCTGTTCCGGTCTGTTCTGGTCTGTTCCGGTCCGGTCCGTCCCGTGCCCCTGGCGTCTCTAAGCTGTTGCTGTCTGTAGTGAGCTGGTAGTGTTCGGTGGTGGAGCTGAACGCCTAATTAACCCTCCGTCCTCCTTAACGAGCATCCAGCTGACAATTAACTCTAATTAACCAGCAAGTTGAGCTGCTGCAGGCAGAACGCCTGGTCTACCCCCAGAGAGAGAGAGAGAGAGAGAGAGAGAGAGAGAGAGAGAGAGAGAGTTTCTGGCAACACAGACGGAGGAAGGAGAGAAAGGAAGATGGAGAAATCACTTCCAACATGTTGATGCTCTTCAGGAAAGACGGGGGGGGGCAGGAAACGGGGTTTATGGGAAATGTAGTCTTAATGTGGAGAAACACCAGCAGTAATACGTATGAGACGTATTTTGAAATTGAATGATTGAAGAACAGTTATTATGTTATCAGGTTTTATCGTGACACGCCGAACCACCGTCCGGCACAGCGGCTAATCTGGCGGTAATCCACCGGACTAATCCATTACCTCTCTAATCCGTTCGGCTCGATCTGGTTTTACTTTTGTGAGATGAGATTTTAACGTTCTCTGTGAGGAGATGTATTGAACAGCTGGTCAGTCTGACGAGGGCGTGGGGTCGTGGGGTCAAGGGGTCGTGGGGTCAAGGGTCATGTGATGATTCATGTTCAGGGGTGTTTCCATCCCATCATCCCAGTCTGTTGACGTCCGCAGGCTGGAAACATCCAGACCAAGGATTTCTCTTGGCGTGGTCTTTTAAAGGCAGCGGCTTTCTGATTGGCTGAGAGGTCAGAAGTCAAGGTCGCCACAACGACCTTTGACCTTCAACAGCATCACATGTGTTTCTCCTCCGTGCTGTTGGGAAAGAAACCAGAATGAACCAAAATAACCAGACTGACAAACTACACTGGAAAAGGTGACTGGTTAACTGACTGGTTAACTGACTGGTTAACTGGTTAACTGACTGACAGAGAGACGGACAGAGAGACAGACAGAGAAAGAGACAGACAGAGAGACAGACAGACAGACAGACAGACAGACAGAGAGACAGACAGAAAGACAGACAGACAGACAGAGAGACAGAGAGACAGACAGAGAGACAGAGAGATAGAGAGACAGACAGACAGACAGACAGAGAGACAGACAGAAAGACAGACAGACAGACAGAGAGACAGAGAGACAGACAGAGAGACAGAGAGATAGAGAGACAGACAGACAGACAGACAGAGAGACAGACAGACAGACAGACAGAGAGACAGACAGGCGGAAAATGAAAAAGAAAGAAATCAAAAAGCCTCCTGGAAATTTGGCCTTAATTCCCTCCATAAATTTCCCAGCGAGCTTTCAGCGGAGTGTGTGTGTGTTGGGAGGGGGTGGGGGGATGATGGATGAGAGTGGGCGTCGCGCACACACACACACACACACACACACACACACACACACACACACACACGTCCTTCAATAGTCTGGAGATAAGAGGCGTTATTGAAATCCCAGCTCCCTAACAGCCATCAATTACTGTGTGTGTGTGTGTGTGTGTGTGTGTGTGTGTGTGAGAGAGAGAAAGAAAGACAGAGACAGAGACAGAGTGCATGCGTGTGTGTGTGTGTGTGTGTGTGTGTGTGTGTGTGTGTGTGTGTGTGTGTGTGTGTGTGTGTGTGTGTGTGTGTGTGTGTGTGTGTGGCTGCCTGTCAAATGGCTGTTTGTATGTCAAGGCAGAGAGAGAAAAAACACGAGGAGCGCTTGAAGGGCTGATATCGTTCCTATCTGTCTGTCTGCCTGTCTGTCTGTCTGTCTGTCTGTCTGCCTGCCTATCTGTCTGTCTGCCTGTCTGACTGTCTGTCTGACTGTCTGTCTACCTGTCTGTCTGTCTGGCTGTCTGTCTGTCTGTCTGTGACGTGTCTTATCTCTCCAGCTCCACGATAACACACAAAGAGACAAAAACACACACAGAGTTCCCGGTCTGCGCTGATATTACAAGGCTGTGTGTGTGTGTGTGTGTGTGTGTGTGTGTGTGTGTTTTCATGGTTGTATGACGGAGCCACGCGAAGGAAATTTTATCTTAAAGGGGAAACATCAGCTTTGATACATCACTAATACTAATACTACTAGCACTACTAATACTACTACTACTAATACTACTAATACCACTACTATATATATATATATGGGTAATTAATTGATTAAGAAGATCTGTTTAAATGTGTTGAAGTGAATAAATCAGCTTCCTGAAAAAAACTGGAAAGTCTTTCAAGAACTGATTAGTATTGATTAGTACTGATTAGTATTGATTCGTATTGATTAGTATTGATTAGTATAGATTAGTATTGATTAGTATTGATTAGTAATGTCGGTTGTTGGTCATATTTCACGTCTGAAGACAAAAACAAAGACAAACATTGGGTGATCATCTGATGTTCTGAGCTCCTCTAACTGGTCTTCCCTCCGCCTGCAGCTGGCAGCATGAGGCGGTGATGGACGGTCCTCTGTGAACCAGCACCCAAAGGCCCCTGGACACCCAGCATGGTGAGCCCCCCCCCCGGGGATGACTCCACCCCTCTCCTCGGAAAACAAACGGCACCAAAACATCAGCTCAGATTCAAGTTGAAACCCTGAGAAAAGATTTGATTCAACATTTTATTTGTTTCATACAACACAAGTCTGAAGTTTACAGGGAGAAACCAGCGATCTGTAGTAATCCATTACAGATTACTGATTTTACTGATAGTACTACTACCCGTACGGCTCTAGATTAATTTACTACTTCATAAGTACACACAATGTTTTCAACAAAAATGACAGAAATGTGTCTGTCTTATGATTTCTGATATAACACACCTAGCCACCTAGCCGCTAGTCAACCAGTAGGCGGTTTTTGCTAGCTTCCACTTCATACTCTGATGATGAAATTCACCGTAGACATCATGTATGTTGTTAAACTAAGTTATCAGACGATAGATACTGGAGGTCGTAGTTTACCGTTTTATATCGCTGCTACTGCTGTGAAAATCCCAGCATGCAACATGATGTGTGGAATGTGAATCCTATTCAGACCAGGTCTGCAGAAGGCCGTGCATACGAGCAGAAACGTTGTGGATCTGACTACTTTCCCATTAACACCAATTCACTGGGAGGTTCATATTCGTTCCGCCACTCTGCGATGTCGCTTTCGGTATCCAGAAATATGGTCTCCTTCCTCCTCCTCCTCCTCCTCCTTCCTCCTCGTCTCAGCCGGCCACCCAGCTTTCTGGATAATCTCCTAATGGCCCTGCGGCTGATTGCCAATCGGAGATGGTCCACAGTGCCGTGTGACAGGAAATTCAATTAGCCTGTTTCCTGGCTTCAGCATTGTGCTCTCTCTCTCTCTCTCTCTCTCTCTCTCTCTGCCTTTCTCATGCTTTCCCTTTGTCTCTCTCTCACCCTCTGGCTTTCTCTCTCTCGTTTCCTCTTTCTCTTTTCCTCTCTCTCTCTAGTTTCCTCATGCTTTCCCTTTGTCTCTCTCTCGCTCTAGGGGTTTCTCTGTTTCTCCTACGCTTCGCCCCCCCCCCCCTCTCTGTTTCCTGGATCTGTAGAGGGAGAGTGAAAGACTAGCTTACGGCATCGTATGTTATCCAGGAATCCTGAAAAAAATGGCTGCCCTTATTCTTCCTCCATGAAAATTAAATCACAGACTGCATGTCCTGCACGAGTGTGGTGGAGATTCTCTAAATGGTCAAAAGCCGTTTTCCTCCCTAGATTTCCTGCTTGTCATTGAAGGGTGAAACTCAAGCATATGGTATCTTTGGTTTATTTTATTGTATTTATTATTTATGTCCAGTTGAATTGGCTCATGAATTGCATGTGTTGACAGCTGCTAGCTAACCAACACCATTAATAGGAGCTAATTGTAAAAAAGTCTTTCTTCAATATGAAATGAATATAATGTAGTAACATGGAATTTCATCAATGTTCTTAGTAGCCCGGCTTGGTTGAATTAAAACATATTCCACATTCTAGGTTTGTGCTTTTAGCTTTTACTATACACTGAAGGTACATATGAGGACTACCTTCCTCTTTCCCTGAGGCTCACTACTCCTTTTTTAAGCTCCTCCTCTCCTCATCCCCATCTCTCCTTCTTGACTGAAGTGGATTTAACAGGTGAAATCAATGAGGGATCTGGGCATTTACCTGGATTCCCTTGATCAGTCTGGTCTTTTATTCCAAAATGCTATATATCCATTTGGTGTGTTCTCATTTAGTTCCCTATAATCTTTTAAAAAGTACCATCATTTAGTAAAATATTGTGCTAATATCTTTTGTCAACCAAGGACTTAAGGTATCTACTGTGCTTTAAAGAGTGCTATCATTTGTTTTCATTTTGCGCTGTCAATCATTTTGTAAGCTAAAAGCAGGTGTAACTTTTTCAAGTCATTTTTTATCTCTTTTGGATTGAAACAAATGTGTTGTACAGTCATTTGATCCATTTTGCAGCTTGTAATCTCCAAGTCCTGTCATTGCCTTTGACTCTCTGCTCATCTCCATGTTGTTGCAGGTGGATGCCAGTGCTGGTTGCAGAATGAACCCACTAGCTGCCCTAAGCATTGATCGCAACACTCTGGTGAGGGAAAACCTTCGCGCTCATGGAGGAATTTTCTATCCCGGGATCCGCCCTCTCTCTGCTGAAAAACCCCAGGACCCGGGCACCTCCCTCTCTCTTGGCTACGACCTCCTTTACAAACCGGACATAATGGTGCTGGATGGCCAGAAACCTGCAAATGGATACGTTGGACTTTATAAGAGCCCTCTCCCTGGGCTACAGAAACCCCTGCTAGTCCCTGCTGCAGGAGGCGATGGCCTGGGGCTGGAGCGCCGAGTGGGACCAAATGATAAAGCGTCAGAACTTGGCCTGAACAGTACCAACAGCTTCCTGAGGCTGCCCTGGGTCAGCCCGTATGCCGATGCAGGCATGTACCCCTTCCTGGACATGGCATACAAGGCCTCCTTCCTGTCCCAGCCCTCCCCCTACCTCCACCAGCAGTTGGCCTATCAGTCTCTGTGCACAGCTGGGGCGGGGGGCAGTGCAGCCGGGGCAGACAGGCTCTTTTACCTGCCCTCTTACCCCCCGGCCCCCATCTCTTCCCCCCTGGCTCCTCCAATCAGAATCTCTACCGCCACCCCAGCCCCTGCTGTGCTGTCACCCCTGGCCCACTGCCAGGACAAGGCCCTTCAGGTCCATCAAGAGCCCTCTGCCTTCAGCAGCAGTCCTCAGATCCACCAGGATCAGCAACAACCTCAGCCTCAGGCCAGCCACAACCACAGCCTCAGCCTTTGGCCTCTCAACACACTGAGCGACAACATAGCAGCAGTAGCAGTGGTGCTAAACCCAGTTGGCCCAGTTTCAGCAGCACTGTCAGCAGCAGCAGTGGTAGTAACAGTACGACTGTTAATAGTTCCACTAGCCACCCTGCTTTAGAGTCACCTCCAGCACTTGGGACCCATTCTCCTCGCTCAGGTCCATGCACTCCCCAGACCTCAGTACCCCCACCCCTGGCCCTCATCGACAGCACTTCAGACCTCCAGAAGTCCCTCTACAGAAGCCCCTCTTCATCCTCTTCTTCTTCTTCATTATCAGTGTCACACCCCTTCTACATGAGTAGCCTGACCTCTGGGCACTGCTCTCCCATGCGCTCGGGCAGCAACAAAACCAAAGATGCCAGCTCGGACCACTGGAGTGAAGAGAGGGATAGATCGCCTTCAAAGACATCATTGGACAGAGTTGTACCTCAAATGGCTGGCAAAAATCCTGGCGAAAAGCCTTTAGATCTCTCTGCCAAAGAGTTGGAAGGATTCCCATCCAAACCAGAGGCCTTGGCCAAGCTGGGGTATTTGCCACCGTCTCGTTACGGCTTGCTAGCCAGTCAAGAGCAACACTTGAAAGAGGGTCTATCCCCACCTGCGAGTACACTAGCAAAGACCCCTGATCGTCCTGAGATGATCAGCACTGTGCCCTCCCCCTGGGTAGTTTCTGATCCTTGCCAAGCTGTCAGCTCTGACCCCAACCACAGCAAAGCCTCTCCAAGAATCAAAAACAAGAATTTGGACAATGTTCCTCAACTACCACAGCCTCAAAGCTCCTCTGGGTCCAGGACAGTTGAGGTGAACAGCGCTGTTATCCCCAGTCCTGCCTCAGGGGGGAGACCCTCCTCACCATCCCCTTCCTCTAAAACCAAAGGTGAAAGGCCAAAAGCCTTTCCTAGCGATTCTGACAAAGTCCCTCCAAGCAGAGGAGGAACTCATCCATCATTGGGGAAACAGACCACAGCTCCCGTCAAACCAGAGGCTCAGGACAGCCATTCACAACCACAGCAGCAGTCTCGCTTGGGAAACGGAAACCCCTCCGGCCAAATCTACAGTGACTCCTACCTCCCTCCTAGCTTAGCGTACACTAACCACTACATCCCCTACTCAGTTGCAGAAAACATGTCCCTGCCACACATGGCCATAACAGGCAAAGGGCCTGTCTACCCCCACCCAGTCCTTCTTGGCAGCAGCAGCTTGTACCCACCTCATCTGGCACCAAAACACGGCCTTCCCTATGGAGTCCATCCAAGCCAGGGTGACTACTTAACCTACCACAACTCCCAGGAGATGCCCCACCCCCTCATGTCCTCCCACCCAAGTCTGGGCACCAAAGACCGGTTGGAGAACAGGTCCAAGCCCCAGGATAAACCCTGGACCCCAGAAACGTACAGGAACCACACAATGTCAGACACTGACAATTCCCACAAGAGTGAGAAAAAGGCAGACAAGTCCTCAAACCAAACCATAAAACCTTCAGGCAAAAGTCTAACAGCTGTCAGAGATGAGGTAGTTTGTATTGACCTGGTGCATGATGAGGTAGAGAGTGATTCATCCACCAATAAGCACAGCTCCCCCAAAGCCAGGAGAGAGGATTCCTCTAAGCATGTTGGCAATGTGAGCGGCTGTAACCACATCCAAGACAGAGAGCCAGGGCCTCCAAAAACCCTTCCCTCCAGCCAGGCTGTTGAGCAGAGACCAGGCCAGCTGGACAGGTTGTCAGACAGGCAGACAGACCAGCATTGCCAACATCGGCCCGTAGAGGAGGCCTTACTACCTCACACTCCTCGGCCACAGTCTCCTCCTCACACTTCTCGCTCTCCCCCTCCAAATGAGGAGATCCCAGAAGAGATCTCAGAGGAGCCACCCAGCCCCCTCCCCGACATCTTGGAGGAGCAGACGATGCGCTGCGCCCGAACCTCTCTGGAGCAGTTTTCTAGAAAACGTAACCTTAGACCCTCTGTTGGCACTGGGGACTCGATGTGTTGGGGTGTTAGTGGTGGGAATAATGGTGTTGATAGGAATAGTGCTGGTAGGGAAGCTAAGTCAGAGGGCTCAAATAGTAGAAACATAAACC
Source organism: Hoplostethus atlanticus (assembly GCA_034670405.1). Taxonomy (NCBI): domain Eukaryota; kingdom Metazoa; phylum Chordata; class Actinopteri; order Trachichthyiformes; family Trachichthyidae; genus Hoplostethus; species Hoplostethus atlanticus. The sequence continues at coordinate 465,361 of JAXDDX010000241.1, forward strand.
CTGAGCAACACCTTTGTGGAAATGGCAACACTACAGGTCTTGCTAGCAGAGAAAGCGATTCTAGCAATTCTAACAATTCTATGGGTTCAGTGTGTGGAATCACCACCCTTAAGGGTCCAGTTTATGGAAGCAGTAATTTTGACAGTCCAGTTTGCAGTAGCTTTAATTCAAAGGGACCAGCATGTAAAGATTTCAGTTCCTGGACCCCAACCTGCAGAATTCTCAATCCTAAGGTTCCACCTGGCGGAAATGTGAATACTAAGGGCCCAACATGTGTTAACATCAGCCCAAGGGGTCTAACTTGTAACAACAGAGATTTAAACAATCCAAATTTTGGAAACAGAGATTTTGTGGGCCCGTGTTGCAGAAACTTAGCTCAGAGGGCTCAGCCTTCTGAACCCAGAGTTTTCAGCAGCTCAAACTGTAGAAATAGCAATCTTGTGGCTCCAAACTACAGGAGCCTCAATCCTAGGTTTCCAACTTGTGAAAACCGCAATGCTGTGCGCCCACCTTGCGGAAACTTCAATCTCAGGGCTCCAGCATGTGGAAAAAACAATTTCAGCAGTCCAAATTGTGGAAATAGCTTCTCTAAAGGCCCATTTTATGGAAATAACCAAACTTGTGTAAATAACAATTCCAGGGTTCCCACATATGGAAGCAATATTCCTCAGGGCCCAACCTGTCGGCACCTTTCATGTGGAAATCCTACCAATGGAGGCTTTAACAAGAAGCCTGCAGATCTGACTCCAGAACCACAGTTTAAAAGAGACCTGAAATGTGAAGTCCTTCCCTCCAACGAGACAGGTCCCAGGAGAGACCAAAACCCAGTCATCACCACAACCATCTGCGGAGACAGGGGCGACGATGTCAACGACCAGGATGACACGGATTCCCTGCCAGACGAGGACGAAGGCCACGGCTGCACCAAGAGTCGGCGCTCCAGCCTGGCCAAGCGCATCGCCAACTCATCCGGCTATGTGGGCGATCGGTTTAAATACCTGACCACAGAGCTGTACGCCGACTCCAGCAAACTGAGCAGAGAGCAGAGGGCACTCCAGGTGAGGTCCCACACTAGATTTTATAATGCTAGTCTCATGTGATGTTACATCTCGCTGGAGGTCTGGATTAGAACCATAGCACCCATAATGCCTTTTGATGTTGGTTTTTCTGCTTATTGTTCATTTTGTTCAAGGCAGTTAACTCACTCTCTTTGAAAGGGAACAGATCCAAGCTGTGTATTACCTTATGGAGAGCTATTGTAGCTGTGTATTACATTTTTACTGTATGCTGAAATACTGCCACACTCTGGCTCCAACCCCAAGAGGAATGATTTGGTAACTACCTGGTTGAGAGACGCTGGAGTGTTACCATATGAATTTGCTCTGTAACGTAAGACAGACGTGTCTGCTGATTCATCGTTTTTAAAGATTGTGACCTATCAGCCATAGGTTGATACAGGCTAGGTTATGGAGGTGGTAGGAGGTGTGAGATGGTATGGATGTGTGAGGAGGTGTGAGGAGGTGGTATGGAGGTGTGAGGAGGTGGTATGGATGTGGTAGGAGGTGGTTTGGAGGTGTGAGGAGGTGTGAGATGGTATGGAGGTGTGAGGAGGTGGTTTGGATGTGTGAGGAGATGGTATGGATGTGGTAGGAGGTGGTTTGGAGGTGTGAGGAGGTGGTATGGATGTGGTAGGAGGTGGTTTGGAGGTGTGAGGGGGTGTGAGGAGGTGTGCCTCCTCCTCCCACAGGCTCTGACAGAGTTCTGCTTGGTTCTGGCCTTCCTCCACCTTCCTCCTCTTCCTCCTCATCTCTCTGATTCTTCTTCTCATCCTCCTTTTTCGTCTGCCAATATTTTGGGTCGCGGCGAGGGCGAGTTAGCATAACATACTGGGCGTGCGTGTGGCTCCAGGCGACTGTTAACCTGCTGCTATTCCCAAAGAATGAAGAAAATGGTTGCAGAGAGGAAACGGTCTCTCTCTCTCTCTCTCTCTCTCTCTCTGTCTGTCTGTCTGTCTGTCTGTCTGTCTCTCTCTCTCTCTGCCTGTCTGTCTCTCTCTCTCTCTGCCTGCCTGTCTCTCTCTCTCTGTCTGTCTGTCTCTCTCTCTCTCTCTCTCTCTCTCTCTGCCTGTTTGTCTCTCTCTCTCTGTCTGTCTGTCTCTCTCTCTCTCTGCCTGTCTGTCTCTCTCTCTCTCTGCCTGCCTGTCTCTCTCTCTCTCTCTCTCTCTCTCTCTCTCTCTCTGTCTGTCTGTCTGTCTGTCTGTCTCTCTCTCTCTGCCTGTCTGTCTGTCTCTCTCTCTCTCTCTCTGCCTGTCTGTCTGTCTGTCTCTCTCTCTCTGCCTGTCTGTCTCTCTCTGTCTTTCTCCACCATTTTCAATTTTCCTCGCTCGCTTGTTATTCCTCTCTCTTCCTGTCTCTCTCCACCTCCTCTCCCCCTCGAGATCCTCCTCTCCTCTAAAATTAAATACCCCCCCACACACCCCTCCTCCTGCTCCTCCCCCCCTCCTCCTCCTCCTCCTCCATCCATCCCTCAGCGGACAGGGAGGAAAGGAGGAGGAAGGAACTCAGTGTTTTAATGAAATCCTCCTCTTCCTCTTCATCGTCCTCCTTGGAGTCCAGATTAGCCCTGGCTTGTTTAACCACACGCTGGCTTGCACACACACACACACACACACACACACACACACACACTCAACCAATTACCCGGTCATCCTGACACAGTGTGTGGTCTGTACATGGTTTAGTGGGCGGGTCGGTGTGTTCAGGTGAATGTGATTGGTCACGGTGCGAGAACCAATCAGATGTGGGTAAAAATATGGCTCTCACATTCTCAGCCATTACATTTGTGTTGTAGTTCCACTTGGTCTCATGTTGGTGTTCACATCTGAAGTATGAACTGTCATATGTGAACACATGTATTTTCACATGTAAGGGCTGGCTCAGGATCAGTGCTGAGTTAGGGTTAAAAAAACAAGACCACTCAGATGAAGACAGCTGGTGTACTTCCTGTTTCACCGACTTCATTTGAGGGTGAAACATTTGGACTTGGAAACACCAAAGCTTCGACTGAAACCACCTCGCTCTCGCTCTCTCTCTCTCTCTCTCTCTCTCTCTCTCTCGCTCTCTCTCTCTCTCTCTCTCTCTCTCTCTCTCTCTCTCTCGCTCTCTCTCTCTCTCTCTCTCGCTCTCTCTCTCTCTCTCGCTCTCTCTCTCTCTCTCTCCTCTCTTCACTGCAGGTTTCTGGTGGTTTTTGTCAGGCTGGTTATTCCTCTGGAGGGCTGTCTGATTGGTCAGGGCCGAGGGCTTAAAAGGGGAAACCACTCAAATTAACTGGTGCAGCGTTCTGACGCCCTCGGGTGCTGCCGGCTCGGGGCGGCGGTGTTAGATTTGTAGATCGTTTCACGGACCATTAATTTTTAAAATGGGTTTGTGGTCAGGGCAGCTTGAGATGAGCAGGAAATACAGGCCTGTCAGGGAACGTCTGCAGAGTGGTTACCGGTGGTGACAAGGGACACGCCGCCATCTTCTCCTCCAACCAGTGAAGTGTTGAATGTTGTTCCTCAGATCAGAAATGTCCTGATAGTTTCACTCCTAAGAGATAGTTGGAGCAGAAATCAGACCTGGAACAGAGACTCTGATGGATACTGGTCCTGGAGATGCTGCTGGAGGTCCTGGAGAGGTCCTCTTCCTCACCTCTTCCTCCCTGACAGGAGGTGGTAGGAGGTTCAAATTATAAAAAGCTCAGGAAGGAAGGGAGGAGGTGAAAATGCTCCAATCTTTGATTTTGTTGCCACGCCAACATGTCGGCTTGTCCCTCGTAACCGTTGGTAACCACAATATTCCATAATATTTGAATTATTATGGTTGTTTTGCAGAAGGTTCAAAAGGTTCAAATATCTATTGTGGTGTTGCTTTACTTTCTATCACATCAGAATCAGATCCTTCATTCTCTGACGTCTTTTCAAAGGATGTGAACCATTTCTAGTTTTACAGTTTTGGACTTTTGAGAAAAGTCACCTTGTAACTTGATTTGTGAGGGAATTCATTCAGCCAGCCTCGGTTGTCATTGAAGGTCACCTTGCCAAAAGGAGAGGAGGCAAGGAAAGGAGGAGAGGAAAAGGAGAGAAAGTCACACTGACCTGCAGTGAATCTCAGATCACAGGTCAGAACAGCGTGGTGTGTTGTGATTGGCTGTGAGGAGGACGACACGTTTCCTCTCGCCTCGCCTCGTTTGGCTTTGGCGTCTACATTGGAGTTTTAGGCCCCCTGCTGTTTTCAGACCAGTCATGAGGTTTCAACATTAAAGAGGTATCTGTGACCTTCATTGACCTCTATCCGTCTGCACTAACCTCTCAGAGTCTAACGGCAGCTGGCCAAGTAATCAATCAATCAATCAGTCATTGGTATTGATCGCCAACCTGCAGATATATGATGATCATTTTGTGATACGGCTCATTATCAAGTTGAAGTCTGGACTCTCATGTTGTCCTCTCTCTTTCCCAGCGTGCAATGCTGCGCTTCTCCGAGCTGGAGCTGGAGCAGAAGGAGGGAGGAGGAGGAGGGACAACATCAGGGGAGAAGGAGTTGGCAGACGGCCAGTGGAGAGATGGAGGGAGGGAAGAAGAAGAGGAGGAGGAGGAGGAG
>JAXDDX010000241.1:475000-477500 GCA_034670405.1 Hoplostethus atlanticus
TGTGTGTGTGTGTGTGTGTGTGCTCATGCATGCTTCTCCCTTTTCCTCCTTTCACGCTGGGTAGAAGGAGTTATTCAGCTGTTATGTGTGTAAATGTGTGTGTGTGTGTGTGTGTGTGTGTATGTGTGTCTGTGTGTAACAACTGGCGCATTTCCTGCATGCGTCTGAACACGCAATGGAAAACAGCAAACTCTCTCTCTCTTTCCTCCCCTCCCCCACTATCTGCTACCTCGCTCGCCCACTCTCGCTGTTTCTTTGTTCCTCTGTCTCTGTCTCTCTCTCTCTCATCCTGTCTGTCTCTCTCTCTCTCTCTCACTCTCTCTCTCTCATCCTGTCTGTCTCTCTGTCTGTCTCTCTCTCATCCTGTCTGTCTCTCTGTCTGTCTCTCTCTCTCATCATGTCTTTCTCTCTCTGTCTCTCTGTCTCTCTCTCATCCTGTCTGTCTCTCTGTCTTTCTCTCTTATTATCTAACTTGTCACACACACACACTGCAATCAGTAATTTTTTTTTACCGAATGAAAATTTCAGTTACAGAATCTGAAATTCAGATGGAAAATATGATTTTTTACATATTAATCTCCATTTAACATCAAAAGGATTAAGAGCCGCTAATCAGTTTTGAAACACTTTTCAAAAATATAAATGATTTCCATCAAACTGAGGTGACGTCTCCACCTGTCGAGATGACGTTTCCTCATATCGAGATGACGTCTCCACCTGTCGAGATGACGTCTCCACATGTCGAGATGACGTTTCCTCATGTTGAGATGACGTCTCCACCAACGAGATGAGGTTTCCTCATGTTGAGATGACGTTTCCTCATGTCGAGATGAGGTTTCCTCATGTCGAGATGACGTCTCCACCAACGAGATGAGGTTTCCTCATGTCGAGATGATGTCTCCACCAACAAGATGACGTTTCTTCATGTCGAGATGAGGTTTCCTCATGTCGAGATGACGTCTCCACCAACGAGATGAGGTTTCCTCATGTCGAGATGATGTTTCCTCATGTCAAGATGACGTTTCCTCGTGTCAAGATGATGTTTCCTCATATCAAGATGACGTTTCCACCAACGAGATGACGTTTCCAACAACGAGATGACGTTTCCAACAACGAGATAACGTTTCCAACAACGAGATGACGTTTCCTCATGTCGAGATGACGTTTCCAACGAGATGACGTTTCCAACGAGATGACGTTTCCTCATGTCGAGATGACATTTCCTCATGTCGAGATGACGTCTCCACCAACGAGATGAGGTTTCCTCATGTTGAGATGAGGTTTCCTCATGTCAAGATGACGTTTCCTCATGTCAAGATGATGTTTCCTCATGTCAAGATGACGTTTACAACAACGAGATGATGTTTCCAACAACGAAATGACGTTTCCTCATGTCGAGATGATGTTTCCTCATGTCGAGATGACGTTTCCAACAACAAGATGACGTTTCCTCATGTCGAGATGAGGTTTCCTCATGTCGAGATGACATCTCCACCAACGAGATGACGTTTCCTCATGTCGAGATGACGTCTCCACCAACGAGATGAGGTTTCCTCATGTCGAGATGATGTTTCCTCATGTCAAGATGACGTTTCCAACAACGAGATGACGTTTCCAACGAGATGATGTTTCCTCATGTTGAGATGACATTTCCTCATGTCAAGATGACGTTTCCTCATGTCGAGATGACGTTTCCTCATGTCGAGATGACGTCTCCACCAACGAGATGACGTTTCCACCAATGAGATGACGTTTCCAACAACAAGATGATGTTTCCTCATGTCGAGATGACGTCTCCACCAACAAGATGACGTTTCCTCATGTCGAGATGATGTTTCCTCATGTCAAGATGACGTTTCCAACAATGAGATGATGTTTCCAACAACGAGATGATGTTTCCTCATGTCGAGATGACGTTTCCAACAACGAGATGACGTTTCCTCATGTCAAGATGACGTTTCCAACAACGAGATGACGTTTCCTCATGTCAAGATGACGTTTCCAACAACGAGATGACGTTTCTTCATGTCGAGATGAGGTTTCCTCATGTCGAGATGACGTCTCCACCAACGAGATGAGGTTTCCTCATGTCGAGATGATGTTTCCTCATGTCAAGATGACGTTTCCTCATGTCAAGATGATGTTTCCTCATATCAAGATGACGTTTCCACCAACGAGATGACGTTTCCAACAACGAGATGACGTTTCCTCATGTCGAGATGACGTTTCCAACGAGATGACGTTTCCTCATGTCGAGATGACATTTCCTCATGTCGAGATGACATTTCCTCATGTCGAGATGACGTCTCCACCAACGAGATGACGTCTCCACCAACGAGATGAGGTTTCCTCATGTTGAGATGAGGTTTCCTCATGTCAAGATGACGTTTCCTCATGTCAAGATGATGTTTCCTCATGTCAAGATGACGTTTCCAACAACGAGATGACGTTTCCAACGAGATGATGTTTCCTCATGTTGAGATTACGTTTCCTCATGTCA
>JAXDDX010000241.1:487500-495000 GCA_034670405.1 Hoplostethus atlanticus
GGTCGCCTTCGGATAACGTCGCGGTCTTTTAGACGCCTATTTCCGCACCTCAAGGTGAAGTCGATTGCCGAGGACGAGTTCTACCGACAGGCCTCCCTGTCGCAGCTCCTCACGGGTCCTGACGAGCAGGAGCTGGCCAAGGAGCTCGCTTCCTTCCGGCCCAACGTCAAGGATCCTCTGGAGTTGGTGGAGGCCAGTCCGGAGCTGGCGGGCATGTTGGGTTCATCCCTGGAGTTCCTGGACAGTCACTGGGAATCGCCGGACACTCCGCCCACGTCGCCGACTCCACCGCCAGCAATATTGTTGCCAATACCGTCATTACTGGTATCGTCACCATTACCACTGCGACAGGGAACAACGGAGGCTGTGATGGGGAGTATTACATGTGCTAAAGTGGACAATAAGGTGGATAACAGGACTTCAGAGCCCGTACAACACCAAGGAATGAAGAATTTGGGGTGTTCTACAGCGGCCAAAATGGAAATCAAGGTGGATGCTAGCATGTGGGAACCACAACGGCTACGAAGTAAGAACGCTGGAATTGCTAGTCCTGCAAATTTGGACACTACGATGGATTCTAGCAAATGGGAACAACAACGACAAGGAAGTAATAATGCTAGAATTACTGGTCCTGCAAAGTTGGATGTGATGGCTGGGGCTAACATGTGGGAACCGCAACGACTACGAAGTAGGAATGCTGGGATTACCAGTCCGGCAAATTTGGACACTAAATTGGATGCTAACTTGTGGGACCCGCAACGACTACGAAGTAAGAACACTGGGATTTCTCGTCCTGCAAATTTGGACACTATGGTGGATGCTACCATGTGGAAACAACAACATCAAGGAAGTAAGAACGCTGGGATGAATTCAGGCACTACGGTTGAGGGTAGCATGTGGGAACCGCAACGACTACGAAGTAAGAACACTGGGATCACTGGTCTTGTGAAGTCAGATACTGTGGTAGACGCTAACATGTGGGGACGTCAGGGAACGAAGAGTTTGGGTGGTAACAACACAGCACCAAAAGGAGAGGCCAATTCCTGGGATGGCCAATCCCAAGGAGGTAAGACAACAAAGGGGAGCAGTATTGAGAAGATGGACGTAAAGATGGAGAATGCTGCCTGGCAGAGGACCTTGGGGAACGTCAGGGTCCACATCAGGGACCTGGGGATGAAGCTAGGCAGTGGCAGCGGCGGGAGGGAGGTGAGGCAGGAGCCAGGGAAGGTCATTGGAAAAGCTGCCAGGGTCAAAACGAGGTCATGACCACTTGCCCCGCAAGGTCACCACAAAAGTTGACCAGGGAAACAAGAGGTTGCAAGTCCTGTCAACAGGCTGGGAATCAAACTCGTGAGCTCCTGCTGACCCGTCCGCCAAGCAAAGATCACCTGCTGTGCCGAGAGGGATTCTTTACCCAAAGAAGATTCAGCAAACATCCTGTAATCCAAATACACACAAGGAAATGAAATGATTCATTTCCTCACGTCAAAAGTACTTGTACATATTGTAAATCAGCAAACATGATGATCAGATGTTGAAATGGACAGTAACCAGTACCACTGAAAGGAGGTTTTTTAATCTATATATATACATAGGTGTTATATGTATAAATATCCAGTTCTTTTATTCATTCTTTGTAAATGCAGTCTATATTGTAAATATGCTGCTGTTTCTGTTGGATGGTTAGTTTGTTGGTCCGGTCTGGGAGATTGTTTGTTGTCTCTGTGTGTAATTTTACATTCAGTATTCTGTTGGCTTTCATCACCAAATGATATATTGTCCAATAAATATAAAGAATGAGGAATACATTTTCTAAATTTGAATGAATCCACAAATAACCACAGCCAGCTGCTAAGCAGAGTCCCGTTCAGTGGCTAGTCCTACTACCTGTCTACCTGGTAGCATTATAGAAGGTTACAGCTAACTGGTTAGCATTGCTACCAGTCTCTCTTCATACCTGGTAGCATTACAAAGTCATCAGTTCTCACCATTTCACAGTCTGTCGACAGTGAGGACAGTGAACTGCATGGCTAACATCATGTCAGGCTAAGCCCCGCCCCTGTGTGTAAATTTCAAATATAAGAATAAGAAAAATACACCAAAATGGACCAGGAAATGCAAAGTACACCACCAATTGCTGTTTTTAACAGTTAAAGTGTTTTAGGATGTATTTTCTTTAAAAAAAAAAGGTAGAAAGTCACTGCAGTGGGAGGAGCCTATGACCAGCAACCAAATACTGATAAAATTGTGAAAACGGCTGGTAAATTAGTCTATCCATCCATTTTACCAAGTCATTTAATCTGTGGTGAGACTTGGGAAATATTGTCCGTTGGCTGAGAAAATTCCAGTTGTTTCCACAGTTTCACTTGTTGAATTTTCTAGAAGCAACTACAATATCTACAATATCGAACCTGTGAAACACGATTCAATACTGAACGACTTGCTAAGACGGATATTTTTTGCAGCGTGCCAACTTAGAGTCCCTGTTTGTTGGATTTAATGTGGAGGGTTTACCGACATGGTGCAACCAAAACACCAGCGAGACCGAGAATTGATCGGGACATCCCAGAACTTTAAAGTCATGTTGTTTCAAACAAAGCTGTGTATTGGATGTCTGTACGGTACCAGTGGTGGGGATGTTGGGTAAATGTCGACGGGGAGGACACAGTCAGCTTCTCAACATGTCAAGTATCAGTGGAATATTTCAGTCAGTCCTTTGAACAGTGAAACTTTCCTCTTTAGCGTTGAATCTTTCTGACTGACGAGGATTATCATTTGTACCTATATTTTAACAAAAAAGGTGCTTTAAATAAATGGCAGTAAATTCATACTCATATTTTTGTGTTTTTATTACGTAATATGAAAAGTCTGGTTTTAGATAAGAGGTTAGATAAGAAAATGTGGTCACTGGCAAAGAATAAGATTTAGACGAGAATACAACAATAATGCAGAATATACATTCAAGTTACAGAAGTTAGGGTGTGCAAAGTGTTATTCAACATTACATTTACAAAGGAGATGTGCAAACTGTTCTCATATGATTTTATAATGTGTTCACTAACACATATTATCATTAAAGTAATAATCCTCATGTTCCTCTAGATCTCTGTCCTCTCCTCTCTCTGATTTCCTCAACATCATCAACCTCTACCATCATGAAGCTTCTCCAACTGCTGTTCTCAACACCCGGTGTCAGGTAGGTCTTTACTGGGAGAAACCCTCTGGAGACAGGAAGTGATGCGTTTTACGTTTCAACAGAAGAACTGGGTAGTTAGCATGAGCAGCGATAGCCACCATGGCTGAACAGACAAAGAAACTGGCAGTGAGGAGCTACTGGAACCCAGAACATGATCAAGTCAATCAACCGATCACACAGTTAACTGATACCTGGGGGGGGGGGGGGGGGGGGCAGTCGGGGAGACAGCCAATGAGATGATCATCTTGTCTTGTTGAAAACAACGAAAGATTGTGGGATATTAAAAAAATTCAACAATTGAAACTGTGACTTTTGTCTTAATTAGATACGATTCAATAAACCAAAGAAAAGTAAAATAAATGTACATTTCTCTGAAAATCAATAACAATAATGATACAAATTAAATAAATAAAAAATATATAAAATAAAACAAAAATGAATTAAATAAATTTCAATTTGGTGTTGCAGCGGTTTGTCTGATGAACCAGGAACTCTAGGATTACCACTGCTGGTACCTCTATCCATGATTAGTGTGGTCAGAGGAGGCAGAGGAGGTTGCTCCTCCTCTATTTTTGAGAGGCAAGAGGGAGATCAAAATATAAAAAAGAGTAATTGGTTGAAATAAACCATTACCAAATCTCACTATCATTTATAAAAAATTCTTCTCTTCTTTGGAAAAAAATCCATTATTGAAATTCTGATTAAAATTCTTCAACAGCGACACCTGCAGGCAAGAGGGGAAAGGGCAGTCTGTGAAGTGGTGGTGGGTGTGGGGGGCAGATCCTCCTTAGGGCGGGATCTCTTACATCATTAATGTTATTGTTATTGTTATTGATTAATGTACTTCTTTTTTTTTTCATGCTAATCTGTTATTGGCCAAAACACGTAAAATGATGCTCCAAGGGAGGACGTCCTCCCCAACCAATCAACAACCAGAATACAATACTGACATCGCGTTGGTCCAATGATAATTTCCAAATTTCATCTTCAGTTCTCTACCACTGTATTGAACGTGAGTGTGACGAACTGGCGGTAAAGAATAGATAGATTATACAGTAGCATATTAGGAAATACATTATAACGAACTACTTTTAAACACAAAACTAAAAAATTACATTTTATTTAGGCCTTTTAACCAGAGGAGGCTGGTCCAAATTTCCTTTTTTCAGATTTACGTTTCCCTTTTCTTTTATCGCGCAGTAGCTAGCTACTAGCGTTAGCCAAGCAACAGTTAGCTTGTTGCAGCAGCCCTGAAGGACCGTTAAGCTAACGGCGAGAATGGATTTGGAGGAGAGTGGTCCCTCACTCACGATGCCGTTAATTGCCACAGAGAGGCATGGACGCAGACGGAGAGTGGGATGGGGAAGAACATCTGGTGGATTATTTGTTGTCAACCATTCCAGAGTAAGGTGAGGATCAAGACTGCTGGACGACCAACTCCACAGATAACCAGGATCAAAAATCACCAGAAAGATTCAAACCTGAATAAGGTAATACGATAATATGATATTTGTTAGGTTGTTATTGTTAGCAGGGGTTAAAGTGGGACGATCTCGGTCCACACGTTATAGCACCGTTTCAGAAATTATCTCCGTCCAAAAAACGCATATCACGTTACCGTTCACCTACACTGGGCATGCGCGTGCCGGTGTAAACAGGAAGCAGATTGTCTGCTCTGCTTAGTTGCAGAAAATACCGTTATGAAGAACAGCAACGGAGAAAAGTAAGAGCAGAGGAGAGCAAAGCAAATTAAAGGCAAATTAAAGGCAAGGCAATTCAATATTTACAGTGGAGCACCTTAGAAGATGGCGCGGCCGTGTCTAGACGCCGTCGTGGTAGCTCCGCGGAGATTGTGCGTTTTTTTAGTTTTTGTGTTTGTTTTTAATATCTTTTTTTGCTCAAACACATCGGCACTAACATCCTACGAACGCAGCACACTTTTGGACATAAACTTTTGCGCAAAACAAAGGTTTTTGTCCACTTTTCCCATCGACCCAGCGTGGCCGGCAGAGATAGTACGAGCGAGCCACAACAACAACAGTGGAGACTCACCTACGGGGAGACGAAGGAGGAAACATCGGGGAAAACGGAGCGGAATTCGGAACAGACTGAGAGTTCAAGCCCACCGTCCACCTCTGCCCAGCATCCTTCTTGCTAACGTCCAGTCTCTGGATAATAAGTTGGATGATGTTAGGGCGAGGATTAGATTCCAACGGGACATGAGGGATTGTAACATCTTTTGTCTGACGGAAACATGGCTGACCCCGCTGGTGCCGGATCGAGTCATATGCCCAACCGAGTCCTTCTCTGTTTTCCGTGCGGATAGAACGGAAGAGTCTGGCAAATCTAAGGGTGGAGGGGTTTGCTTCATGACCAACAACAAGTGGTGCAACCCCAAGGACATTAAGACTCTTTCTCGTTCCTGCTCGTCGAACCTGGAACATCTGACTATCTCATGCCGTCCATTCTACCTTCCCCGGGAGTTCAGCTCGGTCATCACCACAGCCGTCTACATACCACCACAAGCGGACACCGACGTAGCACTATCGGACCTACATGATGTGTTATGTCGGCATCAGAACAAGCATCCCGACGCGGCTATGGTGGTGGCTGGGGACTTTAATAGGGCGAACCTAAAGAAAGTCATGCCGAACTTTCACCAGCACATTACGTGTGCTACCAGAGGGGAAAGAACGTTGGACCACTGCTATACGCCGTTCAAGAGAGGCTACAAGGCTGTCTCTCTCCCTCCGTTCGGCAAATCAGACCATGCCGCCATTTTCCTGCTACCGGAGTATAAACAAAGGATAGCACGGGAAGCGGTAGTGACGAGGGACGTAAAGCGGTGGTCTGACCAATCAGAGGCTGAGCTACAGGACGCTCTGCGTGACGTCGACTGGGACATGTTCCAATCCAGTTCCAGGGACGTCAGCGAGTTTACGGAAGTAGTAACGAGCTTCATAGCTATGCTAGTGGACACCATCGTCCCTACGGTGAAAGTTAGGTCCTTTCCTAACCAAAAACCGTGGGTTGATAAATCCATCCGCGACGCTTTGAACGCCCGCACTGCTGCCTATAACTCCGGTCTTGTATCCGGCAACATGGACGAGCACAAGGCAGCGTCCTATGGACTGAGAAGGGCGGTGAAGGAGGCCAAGAGGAGGTATAGGGACAGAGTGGAGTCGCAGATGGAGCAGCGCGACACCAGACGCCTATGGCAGGGGCTACGGACTATAACGGACTACCAGGGCAGACGCATCCCTAGCGGAGGACCTGAATTCATTCTATGCACGGTTTGAGGCTAGCAACAACAGCGCTAGCTCGCCGGCTAACAACATCACCGTTAGCGCAGCCGGAGTGAGTTCTACCGCTGGGGATGAACACACACTCTCTGTGACCGAGCACAGTGTGAGGAGGGCTCTGACGAGGGTGAACACCAGGAAAGCTGCTGGTCCAGATGGCATATCTGGACGAGTACTGAAGACCTGTGCTAATCAGCTAGCTCCAGTGTTCACCACTATATTCAACATCTCCCTGGCTGAGTCTGTGGTCCCCGCCTGCTTCAAGAGATCCACTATTGTCCCTGTGCCCAAGAATGCTTCTCCAGCATGCTTGAATGACTACCGACCGGTGGCCCTCACCTCGGTGGTCATGAAATGCTTCGAGAGGCTGATTAAGGACTACATCTGCGCCTTCCTCCCTTGCTCCATGGACCCGCTGCAGTTTGCTTATCGTCCCAACAGATCCACGGATGATGCTGTCTCCCAGGTACTGCACACCACACTCTCTCATCTGGACAGCCGGAAGGGGGGCTATGTGAGACTGCTGTTCATTGACTATAGTTCAGCTTTCAACACCATAGTCCCCACCAGACTGGCTGGCAAGCTGATTGAGCTGGGACTGAACACCCCCCTGTGTGCCTGGATCCTGGATTTCCTGACCGCCAGGCCCCAGGTGGTCAGGGTGGGTAGACACACCTCCAACCCCCTCACCCTGAACACAGGATCCCCCCAGGGTTGCGTCCTCAGCCCCCTACTGTACTCCCTGTACACACATGACTGTGTGGCCAGGTTCAGCTCCAACACCATCATTAAGTTTGCGGATGACACAGTGGTGGTGGGCCTGATCTCCAACAACGACGAGAAGGCCTACCTGGAGGAAGTTGCTGATCTGTCACTCTGGTGCCAGGACAACAGCCTCCTCCTGAATGTCACCAAAACTAAGGAGCTGATTGTGGACTTTAGGAGGACACAACAACAGAGGACGTACTCACCACTGGGGATTAATGGGAATACTGTGGAGAG